>PVJI01023978.1:0-22672 GCA_004026765.1 Micronycteris hirsuta
ACATAAAGTATTTGATTTCAGAACTTTTAATCAAGAACATGTGGTATTAATTTGAAAAATGACATACAAATTAATGGAAAAGTATAGAGAGTAGAGCAGTAGAAAATAACACACACATGTATCATTTAATTTTCTACAAATGAAATTCATTGGAGAAATCATTTTCAGTAAACTATTTAAAAATTTATTAAATAATAGATCTTGCTTTTATTTCAGCATGTACCAACATCTGTTCATAAATAAAGTACTAAATCTAAAGTCCTCAAATTTCTAAAAATACACAGGATGTCTTCACAAGAAAACCATTATTTTGCATACACAACACATACATATAAAAGACACACATCTTTAGCCCTGGCTGGTGTAGCTCAGTGGATTGAGCGTGGGCTGGGAACCAGATGGTTCCGGTTCGATTCCCCGTCAGGGCACATGCCTAGGTTGCAGGCCAAGTCCCTGGTGGGGGCCATGTGAGAGGCAACCATACATTGCTGTTTCTCCCTCTCTATCTCCCTCCCTTCTCCTCTCTCTAAAAATAAATAAATAAATAAATAAAATCTTAAAAAAAAAATGACACACATCTTTAAAGGGTTATATTGTGAAATGCTGTGGTAAAATTAGACTATTAAGAATTTAGCTTTCCAGACTCTCCCTCTTGCCTTTGCCTTCCACCTCTTCTTCTCCTCCAGGCGAGTTACCTTCGCATTTCTCTTTCCTAAACTACACGGGCCCTTCTCTTGTTTCTGTAACTTCTTTCCTGAGCCTATCCAGCACAGCTGGCTCACTTCTACTACGTCTGTAACTTTCTAAATAATCTTTCTCTTATAATTTGAAAATAAAAGAAAAAAAATTGCTTTTCAAAATAAAATTTTGAAGAAAATTAAAAGGCAAGCAGCTCAGAGAAAATGTTTGCAGAAAAAAATATCTATCAAAGAACTTGTGTCCCGACTATATGAATAACTCTTACAACTCAGTAATAAGAGGACAAATACTAAGAAAAAGTGCTCATAAATGAGAACAGATAGCTCATAAAGGACATGAAGAAATGACAAAAACATTTATGAAAACGATGTCAGCATCATTACTCACCAAATCAATAGAATATAAAACAACAGAACATTACTTAAGAATAAAAACCAACAAAATATACACTCAATAAAGATGAAAAATATAGAGATGCCTTGAGAACAGATGTGATAATCATGGATAACATGATATAGTACTACACATTTAACATAGGCATTCACCTTTAAATCTCCATTAATATCCACGACAACCATGAGTAACAGGTACTGACTGCTGTTATAGATGATGAAATTGGAATCCCTAAAGGTTCATTTCTCTCAAGACCCTCACATTGTTGCAGAATCCACACGTAGTACCAGGACGTGTCCAAATTACTTTTTCTAAAGTACTCACAGTTAAAAATGTTTAGGATGTGTATGTTGCATTGTGCACAAATTGTTTCATAGCCCTTTAAATCATTTTACTGAACTGATAACTATGTGTTTGTCTATGTAGTTATTCCATGTTCATTTCTTTTCCCAGAGTGAATAATGACAAAACTGATAATTGAAAATATGAAAAGCATTGGAGCTGGAGAGAGGTTTGATTATGATAATGACAGTTGAGTAAATTAGAGAAGTTGAAGGTGAGGTGTGTTTGGTAGAAAAACACCTTGAAGAGCCTTCACTATTTATATGATTGCTTCCGGCCTGGGAAATGGCATGCATATTTCAAAAATGAGAATATGTTGTTTTAATGTGTCATCCATATGACTGTGCGGTGAAATTGTACTTTACTATTAAACAATGGAAATGCACATTAACATCCTGGCTTACTCAAATGCCCTCATCGAACTCCAGTTCTCCAGCTCACACAGCATGTCTGACAGGCAAAAATTAAAGAATTGAGAAGAGTCAATATTCTGTGCACCGAGGTGCTAGCCCACACATTCACCATTGAACTACATTTTTTTCAAGTGTATGGCAACAGTTTTATAGTGATAGAAATTTGATCCTGGACAAAGTCAAACCATTTTGTCACATTTTATTTTCACCTCCAAATCCAGGAGTGCAGCACTATACGAGATTAAGTTGCCTGAAAAAACATCTTAGTTAACAGAAACTGATGTGATGTGTCTATCAGAATTATCATAATGTTTTGTTTATTTATTTTCTCTATTTATTTAACAGAAGTCCTTAGTAAGAAACAAAGCAGCATTCACATACAATTTCTCGGTCTTTAGAGCCTATTTTCTTTTTGCTAAGATAAAAGTGAAACACCTGGGATCCCTTACAAGTCCTCAAGAGAATTTATTTCAAAGAAAGTACCTAGTTCTTACAGAGTAAAGGGGAACATTTTTGATAGTATTTACAATTGATGGAGGATATGGTAGAACGTAAAATACCACAAGTATCAATGATTTAAGATTGTAGAAAAAAAGAATCAAGTTTTTCTGGTTGGTCATGTGCGAGGAGTGTTATTAATACTGCGCATTCAAATCAAGGACTATCTGTAGAGCATTTTTATGTCACCAGCATTTCAGAAACACCTCTAGTTATAACAGAAATAAATGAGCCATAGTAGATCACAGAGCTCATTCTATGCCACAGTCACTTGTTTTCCTGGGAGCAGATGTATGAATGATCTTAACCAGAAGGCCAGAAGAACACTCCATTTCAGAATTCATGACAGTTATTACAATTTCAAAGACAGAGAAAAAGCAGATACCAATAACAGATGGTCTAAAAGTTGCTGTGTATATTTTATGTACAATTGCACTAAACACAAAGATATAATTGAAATGACAAGGAGAAGAAAACGGAATGCTAAACCTTAGATCAGATAATTTTGAATGAATTTCTTGTTTCAGAGTTCCATTTGCTTGGGCAAAAATGTGAATATGGTGCATTATAAATTGATCATTGTCATGTGATACATTTCATTTTGTAAAATATTTTGTTACTCCACAGGTTACCTTTTTCTTTCTTGAATCATATAAATTTCATCATGCTTTGTATATTTTATCACTATTCTAAACTTTAGTTCTAAGTCTCTAAATAGCAAATTGAATACCTAATAATATTTTAAATGGCATTTTAAAATTCATTCCTCTTAATTCAGAATCACAATTTGTATGTTTGACTACTGAATTTAAGCAATCTGTATGTAGTTAAAAGAACCCAATATAGCTCCAGTATGCCTGATACTTACACAGCTGGTAAGCCTGCAATAAGGATTTTCTCAAAAGCGCCATGTTCCTCATCTTCCCTGAAGCAAAGTAGGGGTTTATGCTTCGCTGGCTGTTCTGGGACCCTCTGACTGTCAGACAGCCAAGCTCACGACCAAAGCCTTCGCTTTAGAAAAGTAGATCTCTTTGTTCCTAGGATAAGGCTTTGACATTGCCTAGTACCACAATCAGAAATGTCTTTTAATAGTATTTTTGATTTAAAGCATTGCATGTGCAGCTATTTCTTTGTAAAGGAAATAAACTAGAGATGGTCTTAGGGGAAAGAAGTAAGGTAAGAAACTAGAATGGATGATTAAGTTAGACTGCCAAAAATATTTAGGAGTCTGATGGTGAATAGATCAACATCTCTATAGGGAAAAGTATACTAAAAACTCTTCAATGAATAGCAATATTAATTTCTAGAACACCAGTTTTCTACCTTCTAGGCTAATTATTTTGTTTTTTCCTGTATTTTTTCTATTTATCATCTTTCTTTTGATCCATCTCTCTCTTTCTCTCTCTCCATATATATACACACATATACATATATGTGTATACATATTTACACACATTATATATGAATATATACATATATTCAATCCTGTCACTTGAATTCATCAAGATTACTAAAGTTCATACAAAGTTCAGACATTGATAAAGGACTGTAGCATTAAACTGTTACTAGTAGTAACTTTATTTCTTTGCATCTGTATGCAAATAAAATTTATTATATATTCTCTATTTTTTATTTAGAATATGTACATAAAACATACACAAATGAATATACAAAAACACAAGTTTCTGTCATGGAACATTCTAAATATTTAATTCATTCTTTAAAATTTTATTAATTGTTTCATGACATTATAAATTACAGTGAATCTTGATCATCAAAATGCTATGTTATGTAAAAATTTATATTTTAGATTACAAAGTAATTGAAATAAATTATAGCTTTTTATAAAATACTGCATGTAATTTAGTGTCCAATTTTTGTATCTTTTTATTTCTAGTTACTAATTTTTCTAATAACAATGCTTAAAGATGAATTTATATCATTTAATTACATCCTATCTTATGTTATATTCATATTTAAATTCTGTAGTAACACATTATTTGAGAGTTTCAGAACATATATTATTTCAGATATTAACAAATATGAAAATAAATAAATGCATACTTCAAGTAATTATTAGAAAAATATAATATATACCAATGATTATATACAGAATTAAAAAATACACAAAATGGCTTGACAAGCCTGCTGCTTCTTTCATTTGATTATCATTCACTCAAGGTAATACATATGTAATACAACTCTTCTGTCTCATAGTTAGAAAATGCACAATAATTCTGTTTGGTTCATTTTCCTTCTGTTTAAATAATGACTGGCTTTCCAGCTTTAACTTTCTCATCGATAGAAGAACACACCTTTAATTATACACTGAAACACTTTACGTCTCAGATGCCTATATTTGAGCAAACACTGAACTAACATCTTAAATATTTCTTGTTAGAAAATAACTGATGTCTAGCTAGTCCATGCCTTTTCATTAAAAAGGACACATTGCCATTATCAGATTAAATTAGGAGACATACAATAATTAAAATAGACTTTTAAAGTACTGAGTATTTCCCTTTAACTAAAAAGCATATTTTCTATATTTCTTGTACAATGTTCTTTTAACTCAGTATTGCTGTTTTTCTGGAAATGTCATTGGTTTCTGCTTCTCCAGCCTTCAGTGAGACTCTAGGTTTCAGAGAGCAGCTCTCTAAATGTTGGCAGCCTTTCTGGCTAACCGTGTAAGTATTTCTCAAACCAACTCCCTGGTGATAAAAGGGTAAAGCCAGAACAGATGAACACGAGTCGACTGTGGCCAAGTTGGCTCTCCAGCCCGTCTCAGTCAGGATTTCCCAGTCCTCAGTCAGGACACCGAAAGCAATCCTCATCAGGATCCCATCTCCACTTGCTGCCTATGCAATAATGCCCTAAGTATAACGCATGAGTTTTCATGTTCCTAGACTGTAAACCTCGTTTCACAGATTTTTGTTTTTTGCTTGCTGAAATAAACGATTGACTAGTATACCCATAGATACTTATGGTCTTAATTTAGTAAAATTAAAAAAAAAAAAAAGACATGACTTTACACAGATGTTTTGATAGAAAATTACTCTTATGTTTTATAATCCAGTGGGAATTGTACTGGGATTAATTCCGTTGACCTTTTTAATTGACTTCCTATGCTTTCTAAGGTCAGCGTGATAGCCTGTCTCTCTCCTCTGAGTACTTGTTACATTTCCCTCTCTCATCTGAGTACTTGTGTCTCTCACAGAGTACTTGTTCCAACATCCTAAACATACACACTGTAACAGTTCTCTGAATCTGTGCCATCCTTAGAGTTGGAGGTCATGGCTTCACATCATATTATGTCCTCAGGTTACATTAGAGCATGAACTCTGATCAGAGGAGATATCAGCACCCTGAAGGCAAAGGTTGAAAATAATCAAAAGGGTGAAAATAATCTCACTCTTTTATTTATAAAGCACACATATCTATACAGTACATATTGGATATACAATATAACTGTGGCATTAAATTTTCTTAGGAGTTTGGTTAAAAATCCAAAACTTTCTCTTAAACAGTGGTGATGAAAAAATTGAGAAACAGTAAGTTATAACTACTTATGCACAGTATTGTTTTTTAGGTTCTCTCATTTGACAGGCTCATGGACTTGTCAGTCATCTGGATCATGCTTACATCATGTATTTACTGCTTCAAAAGATCACCAACATTTCTTTGCCCTAAAACATTACCAAAACTGCAATTGATTCAACTAGTTTTATACTTAGGTTTAAGGATGATGCATTTCTAATGAAGAATTAATCAAGTTTATTTCCTCTGAACAATTAACTGAGTTCATTGAAAATATAAGAATGGTCATTTAGTCATAGAGGCTGGGAAGCTGGAGAAAATCACATGGAAAGTTTAAAAAAATGAAATATTAAGTCAGAAGAGCTAGGGGAGGCAAGAAAGAGAGAAAAACCGTAAAAGACAGAAAGTACAATGAAAAGATGAATGTTTGGAGGCAAAATAAATGAAAACATTTAATTATTTAAGAATCCAGAAAGAGAAATTCATGGGGCTAAAACAAAATGTCCTTACTGTGAACTATTATTAGAGACTAAAAATATTAAAATGTAAATAAGTCCTTAAAATATTACTAACCCATAAATTATTTTCATTATCATCTTTGATCCAAGTAGTATAATGGTTCTTGTAATAAAATTCTGGGACAAAACAGGCCAAAGACTTTTGGCATTGAAATTATAAATCTTCAGTTTATCTAAATTGGGAATGTTGGAAAAACCTTTGACATTATATTGAGGTTTTTTTTTTTTTTTTCTTTTTTGAAAACAGTCAAGAAGCACAAGAGACAGTGAGGCAGATGCTTAGGCAGCTGTGCATTTACATGCTGGCCAGTCCCAGGTGGAGCATAGCATCATGGATCAGGAGGCAATCAGTCTTTTTTCAATAAATTGCTGTTATAGAGAGTTGTTCTTAAATTATACCATTGGGAAAAAAAGTCTTATACAGTGAGGGAAAAGGCCATATGACAATTTCTATAGCACAACCTGAGACTCATTTTTGACATATAATTTATTTTTTCCTGACATGATGATTTTTGGAAAATTTCCAGAAACCATGGAACATGTGCATTCAATAGAGAAAAGACAGCTGCTAGGATATCCATTTTCATTGTCCCTTCAGAATCAAAGAGAAATAATCAGCAATCATTTAGGATGTAAAAGACAGAAACATATGTATACTTTCAAAAAAAAAATCAGCAGGATTCAAAGAAGTTGTGTTCTCCTTACTATTGTTCTTGCTAAATTTTTCTAGGTTGTGGTTACAAATACTTCACAGGATTTCTCCAACTCCGTATCTTCCTTCCTCACCTCAATCAATTCTGCAAGGAGTTCCACAGTGTGTTTTCTAAAATGTCTCTCCAAAACTTGCAGTAGTACCCACTTCATACAGTGTTCATTAAAAGTCTTTGCTGATACTCACCATCCTTAGTATGATTTGTATCTGTCTATCTAGATTTGTCTGACAATTTTTCCTAATATAAAATTTTGCTCAGCCCTGGCTGGTGTGGCTCGGTGGATTGAGCGCTGGCCTGCTAACCAAAGGGTTGCTGGTTCGATTCCCAGTCTAGGGCATATGCCTGGGTTTTAAGCCAGGTCCCCAGTAGGGGGCATGCAAGAGACAACCACACATTGATATATCTCTTCCGCTCTTTCTCCCTCCCTTCTCATCTCTAAAACACAAACAAATTAAAATCGTTTAAAACTTTTGCTCAAAGTAAATAATTTACTATTTCTGAGCATATATCCCATAGTTTATTTAATACTTACATTCATTCGGTTTAGACTCCTTTCTCCGCATTCTCAAATGTCTCCTCTGTCCCGTCTTTTTCTGACTTACCCACCCTATTCTCACACTATCAGCTAGAACCTCTTCTTCACGTGATGTATACACAGTGCCAACAGACATATGCAACTAATTTATAACTATTGGTTTTATTCCCTACCTACTTGTAACTAATTTTAAGGCTTGCTTTAATCTACCACTTATTTTATTTGCAAAATTTTAATCATTTTAGAGTAAGTACTGACATTAAAAAAAGTATTGTAGTCTACATTGCCTAACAGAGTGTGGTATATAGGGAGAATTACAACTATTTGGTAAGTTGAATTGAATTGGCAAGTTCCTGGATACACATGTAAGGGGTATATGCTACTTTTCACCCACAGCATCACTTCCTTGTGGTTGGTAAGGAAGTATCAAGGTCATTCAGATCTTGATAAACTTTAGGACCTATTGATACGACAAGAATATGAAAAATGCAAATGTTAAAAACAGTATTTTCTGTATGAGCTCTTTCAAATTTTTATAAATTCTATGCTGACATGATTTTAACAACAATAGAATTCGCACGGTTCTATTTCATGTGCAATAAGACACAAAGGCAGGGTTTCCACAGGGGAGTCAGAATACCCTGGGCTGGGGTCTCCATGGAGGACTTTACCAGGGAGTTAGTCACAGAAGCGTCCGCTGGAGGGGCTCAAGGAAAGAGTGCGGATGGTCTAAAGGAGTAGCAGAGGATCTTGAAGAAATTGCAGTGCAAGCAGTAAAGAGGTTCCAGACAGAAATGTCAGAATACACAAAGGTATACTATGGAAATAGTCCTCTAAATGTACTTTCTACACTGTGTAAAGGAAACCTGATTCAAACTGCTTTTAAAAGTAAAAAAGGTTTTAAAAGAAGTAGGGTGGGCCTCAATTTTTTTTTTTAGATTTTTGCTAATTCAGTTTATATTTTATACAATTTTCAAATTATAATTTACATTTAATATTATTCTGTATTATCGTGATATGTATAGCACTTTGTTTAGAAAATCTGGTACTTTATAGTTTCCCCCTTATTTGAAATTTCTTTTTGGGGGGTTTTATTCCTGTGATTTTATGAATAATGCATACATGGCTAATGGAAAGGCATCAGGAACTTGACTGGCCTATCCTAGCTACTCTGTGCAAGAACTGTTTTCTATTTTATCTAACTCAACTCATGCCTGTTCGTATTAAAATGCCATCAAATTTCTTGATTCAGCAGCTCGAATTTGTTACAGGAACCACACTTCCTTCCGTTGCTTTGCTCTTCCATCCACCACAATGATTTCAGACTAAGACCAGTTCACTGCATGGTCAAAAGAGTTATTCACTCTTTTCATAAAATTATTGTTAGTATAAGCTCTACTTGCTTTTGATTTGCTTTCCTTTTTAGGTTGATTTTGACCAAACATTCACTATGTGTGTTCCCCCTCTAGTTACTTGCTCTTACAAACAATGTTGAGGTCTTTGCAAACTCCTGGTCCAGTAGTAGCTCAGAGGGCTGGGTAGGTGTCTGCCAGCAGCAGTCAGGGGCAAGAAAACTGAAAACCTGGAGGATTCTGAGGTTTCTCCCGTTTTGAAACTGACAACTATATCAATGTGCTACTCACACTCAGTGACATGGACACTGTACACATTTGCTCATTTCTAGGACACACTTTTGAAGGTGACAGCATAACTTGAAGGAAACATCCATTGGTTCCTAGTATATCATCACACAATTTATCTTTGCTATTGAATCACTTATCACTTGACATGCAGTGTATTCTTTCTCATAACTTTGAGTTAAAAACACAGTTTCACAGCAGTTCTACCACAAATTCTGTTTTCCTAAGAGATATGCAAACTTCTATTTGTAATTTTTCCTTCATCATTTTAATCTCAAGGTTGATAAAGTATCAAATTCAAATGAAATAATTTATGTGAATTGTTTTCTAGATATTTTTTTTATTTCCCTGGGTTAACGTAAAAGTCCATTTTAATTGGACTGCTGTAACATGCTATGGTTTACATTTTCAATACATTAATATAATTAAAATGAGAAAATGTTTATGTTTATGTGGCATTTAAAATGTATTCATCAGTTTATTTTCTTCTAAGGCAAAGAATACACTATTCAAGTAACACCATTCATCACTCAAAATATTTCTCCTCTTTATTTCTGTCCTCTATCACTTGACCTTTGTCTTTGAGTCACTTAGCTTCTTGTATTGATTCAGAGATTTCATTGATCCAAATAATGCTATTTACACAAATTGGTTAAGGTAGAGATTTAGATTTTAAAATAAAATAAAACCATGAAATCACTTGGAAAGTAAGAATGCCAATACATATGAAATACATATACTGGAAGATATCCAAATGTGAATCCCTGACTTGCATTTTGAAATAATTCCACTAAAATCAATATTTATCATTAAAATAAAATGCAAAAAATGATAATGCTAATATAATTACAAACTTAATATTAGTTTATGTATACTTATACTTAGGTTTAATATATGTCTAATATGTATTTATATTTATAATAATGCCAATATCATTACAAATTTCAGGTTATACTATTATTAGTCCTTGGTGTAGTATAGATGGATAGTAATCTCACGAACACACGTGGGCATAAGGTCATTAGGAACTAGATCACCATGCAGGCGTTCCACGCAGCACAGCTTCATGCCAGCTCCCTCGCAATCCAAGTCTACTTCCTCTGCTCCAAACACGACAGCAGAGTGAGGGGGAAATTCCCGAGCCCGACTTCAGAATCTTTGTATGACTTTGTCAAACGTCCTCTTTGTTTGTTAGGTTTTTTTACTTGTGTAGTTGACCTGTAAAATATATTATCGCTGTGGGTTCTTTGTTTTGTTGTTTTTGTTTTTGTTGTTGTTTTGTTAACTATAAGAATTCTTGGAATTTCTTAAACAGTATCTGAGATGTAAGTAAAGGCATGAGGCTTGTTTTGTCTTGGTACAGGAAAGACAAATAGTTGTTTTTTTGTAGTTTCCAGTGCTCAAAATATATCACCACCCAGCTTACAATGGTATCAGAAATCTTATGTTTAATATATAGTACTTAGAGTTTTGGTTTTAAGTCTATCCTCAAATATAAAATTACGGAGATAATTTTAGGCTGTCGTTTTAAAATCTTAATACTCTGATAAAATATATTTTCAGATTTCCTTCAAATTAAATGCCTAAATTCCAAGGAACATGGCTACCACATTAATATATAACTACAAGAGATATGCAGAAAGAGAGAAAGATTTTGATGTTTTGATAGAGATAATAAAGTTGGTTGTATAACATCCTCATTAGTGATATTTATGAATAAAACAACAGTCCAAATAATAATACATATTAGTAATAGTTTATGCAAATTATATGTAAATTTTATACTAATAAATATGCTTAAAGTTTTAACAAATGGCATGAAGCTTGTAGTAAATTCTATATCTGTAGTGAATGTAGTCATAGCATGTTATGAAGTTTTAGTGCTTCTAACGCATGAGGTCCCTAAGCAGGCAGATCACCAGACTGAGGTCAACTGGGAGAAGGACATTAAAAGGAAAGGAATCCTCTCCAAAATTTTTTCTATCCTCACCAACAGGTAGCTACAATAATCTAGACATTCCTAAAACGAAAACAAAAAAAAAATTAAGTTCAGAAACAGTGAAACCTTATCTAATGTATAGATTTCCTCCCTTATCAGAAGCATTTGGGGGACATGCAGTCAGTACTCCTTGTATGCAAGGCAAAGGAAGTCAAAATACCTAAGATGTTGAAAATGGTCAACTTGTAAAGCAGGTGGAACTGGCCTTGAAGATAAATAAATAGATGCAATGACGTAAATGCTATTATTCTCTTGCTTCCCAGTCAAATACATCTCTTAACTGTCAGCATCATTCTCTCTGACCAGCTTCTCCAAAGATTGAAAGCCTGGCCCTAGACATCCTTGGTCTCATCGTCTGACAATTTGCCACTTCTGTAACCACAAAAATAGTAGTCTGATTAGCTCGCTTAAATTGTGAACATGTTCCTGGAACAAGGACCATCAAAGGAAACATGGCACTAGGATTGGGCTCATTGCTAATAGTTCATGTGGCCAGGCAACGGAGTGATCTGCTTCCCAGCATCATCTACAATTGTATAACAGGTTTCAATAAAGATAATTATCAAAAGAAGCTATTGAGAAAGTCAACATAAGGAATGTCCACTATAAAATAATGAGGAAAACAAATTATTACCAAATAACTACCTCCGACAACTTGTAATAAATTACTATCAGAAAATAAGATTCTCATTAAGGAAGTTCCAATTAATGCCTGATTCCGAAGAAATCATGAATTGATCTTTTAAAATCAAAGGACATTTATTTCTGTTAACTATTTTATATAAGTATTGTAAATTATATTTTCCTGTGGATTGCTATCCTTTTATTATAAATTATTAATTTTTTAAAAAAATGTTCATTGCTTTATGTGTTTGTTCTCTTATTCCAACTAAATTAAAAGATCTGGCTTAGAATTAGATTACCTGAACCCTGAATCACAGCTTTGTAATTTAAAAAAAACTTATCTTTCTATTCACCCATTTTTCATCTTCCTTGCCACCACATATTGTACCTCCAAAGAAAGCTCATATTGATTAATTGAATAAAAAGGCAGAGTTGAGATGCTCAGACCTCGCAAACATGACTAACTTTAAAATATGATATTTTAACATCTTCTTTACACATTTTAAAAGTACACTCAAAAAGGTGGTAATCAATGTATACTCATCTTTCACCAGCAGGTCTATTTTTTAAATGATACTGTGAGATAAATTTATTCACATGAAAAGATGTTCCATTGAAAGCAGATTATAACAATAAGGCTGAGTTCTGCTTCTGGAAAGATGGAGTCAGTACACTTTTCCCATTCCTTCTCTTAAGTACTACAAAAAACCCTGGAAATGATATATGAAGTAAAGCATAAGGGAATTGTAAAAGTTAGAGAGAAGAAGGGAAAATTTCACCTTTTCACCCAATCTCCCAACACCCCTCCCATCTGGTAACCATCAGTTGTTCAAGATGGAATTTCTTGTCATTTTTATGTAAACATAAAAAGCCCAAAGATGATTAGTGATGTGGAGTATCATTTCATGTAATTGCTGGCCATGTGTTTCTTGTTTGGGAAAATGTCTATTCAAGACCTTTGCCCATTTTGTAATCATATTTTGTTTTTGTTTTTTTCTATAATTCTATGTGTTCATTATATATTTTGGATCTTAGTACATTATCAGATAGATGACTTGCAAATATTTTGTCCCATTTAAAAGGTCACTGTTTTTTGTTTTGCTAGTCATTTCTTTTGCTATGCATTAGCTTTTTAATGTGATATAATCCCATTTATTTACAAGGTTGTTGTTTGTGTTTTTGACATTATATCCAAAACTCTTTACCAACATTAATGTCAAGGAAGTTTTTCTCTGTTTTCTTGTAGTGGTTTTACCATGTCAGTTATTACATTTAAGCATTTAACCCACTAAGTTAATTTTTCTGAGCAGTGTAACACAGAGGTCCAGTTTCATTCTTCTGCACCTGGTTATCCAGCTTTCCCAACTCCATTTGCTGAAGAGACTATGTTTCCCCATTGCACCTTCTCGACTCCCTTGTCCTACAGTAGTTCACTGCCTATGAGCGTGTTTCCTTCTGGTCTCACTACTCTGTTCCATTGGTCTGTTTTTCTATTTTTAAATTAGTACCATACTATTTTGTTTTATAATACTATAAATAATACTATACTATACTGTAGTACCATACTATAGTTTTATAATAAAGCTTTAAACCAGGGATTATGACACTTTCACCTTTGTTCTTTCTCAGAATTGTTTAGCTATTTGAGGTCTTTTGTGGTTCCACATAAATGTTTGAAATTTATTTTACTACTTCTCTGAAAACGTCATAGGAATTTGGAAAAGCATTGAGTTGAATCTATTGCTAGCTTTGGTTAGTATGAATATTTTGACAATATTTATTGCTTCAATACATGAACATATCTTTGAATGTATTTTTTTTCTTAATTGTTTTTACCAATTGGTTAAAGTGATTGCTAAGTACTTTTTTTTATTTTATTGTAAAAGCGATTGTTTTCTTAATTTCTTTTTCAGATAGTTTGTTGTTAATGTATAGAAGTACAACTTATTTTTATATTTTGATTTTGTATCCTCAGCAGGTTTGTTATTAATCCCTGTATTATTCTAAAATTTTTGTCTACTTATATAAAATTCTATATTTCTTTAATTTGCATAACCGATTACTAGCAGACTTTCTTCTCATTTTTAAGTAAGTATATATTTTAAAAAAACAGAAGATCAAAATCAAATTTCTAAAGTTGCCTAATTTTGGCCTATTATCTGTTGGGGAGCAAGTTATACAAAAACCATTGAAGTGAAACAGAAATACAAATCCAGGAAAACTGAATACCCAAGTTATAGTCTATTTATATATTTATTTATTATAATTTTTATTGATTGATTTTAGAGGAAATGGGGGAGAAAGAGAAACATCAATTTTTTGTTCCAATTATGGATGCATTCATTGTTTGATTCTCATGTGTGCCCTGACCAGGAATCAAACCCACAACTGTGACATATAGGGATGATAATTGAGCTACCTTTTGAGGGCTGAGATATACTCTATACCAGAAGGAAATCACTGTCATGCAATTTTTCCATGTATTCTTCAGTTATTTCAGTTAATAGGAAAGGAAAAAAAATAGAAAAAATAGCATATTTAAGTAAATTTTTAAGAATAATTTTGAATTTACAAATATTATTGCTTTTATGATATAGGAAGAGATTTTTTTAAAATATCACTATTATGTTCATCAAATCTAGATTCCTAGGTACACAATTACCCCTGCTATCCATTATAAATAATTTATGAAGGGTGCAAGAGAAAGAATAGAGAAATCACAAGAAATTCACTGTGCATAAATGTAGTATAAATATATCTGGATTTTGCTTAAATATTTTAAGACAACACAGTTCATAAAAAGTTTAAAATTATAATCACTTTTATAATTTGTAATTATAAATAATGTAAGGCCATTAATTTGAAATTATAGTCAAAATAGTTAGATCAAATTATGATTAACATCTTATTTGATTAGGTCAATTAGTTCCATAGGTAAACAAGAGGCTCTGAAGTTCAGAACAGTATTAGAAATCCAACCCACCTATGGAAATTAAATAGCGAAATCAGGAGAGAATAGATAACATTCAGTTAAAGGTGTGTGCTGGTCCATAAGATTTTGATTCCTGTGTTCATTTTCTTAGTCATCCAATGTATACAATTATACAGATTTTATTGCGAAATATTAACGTTCCTTTCCCCAGAACTTTCCCTAGAACTGTTTACCAATACAGCCTCTTAGGGCAACTGTTAATTGGCGCGTATTTGTTTGCCAGTGTCATTCCCTATAAGACTCTGTTACATACTTTTTTGTACAATTGTTCTGAAAACATGAAAGTTTTATGATTTTTTTGGATCTTAATTAAGTCTCTCAGTTTGATGTTTCTCCATTACTCCAAAACATAGGTAACTTTCAGATAATAAAATTAAACTTAAAATAGGCATTTTAAAAATATATCATTATATGATAGGATTTAAATTGTAATTTTTAAATTGTGCTTTTATTCTATTTGATAGTCAAGGTTACTTCATAAAGTAGAAATCTAAAGCCTTGTGCTACATTGTCATTTGCGAGTTCCAATTAGTTCATAGCCTGACTATAGCCATTTCTTTCCCCCTTTTAAGGAGAATAAATTAAGTTTTAAGTTCTTTGCCCTCAAGCTGAATCTAGAGGAACTGATGTGAATATACACATATTTTATTAAAAAGGCCTCAGAAACTTTCTACATCAAATAAACATATGCAGGTGAACAATGTTCCCCTACTACATTAATAAACAAATATGCATGCTAGAGATTTTTGTTAACTGATGATAATAACCTGATGTATTTATAGTACAGATCTGCATTGCATTCAGTGAGATTGTCAAGCTTCAAGATCATAATGAAAACTACACTCTAAGAAATATTCCAGTACTAATCCCAGTGATGGTAAAATAACCTAAGAAAAAATAGACCGGTTGGTGTAGCTCAGTGGATTGAGCGCGGGCTGGGAACCAGAGGGTCCCGGTTCGATTTCCAGTCAGGGCACATGCCTGGGTTGCGGGCCAGGTCCCCAGTGGGGGCCATGTGAGAGGCAACCATACATTGTTCTTTCTCCCTCCCTTCTCCTCTCCCTGAAAATAAGTAAATAAAATCTTAAAAAAAAAAAACCTCTGGGTGGTAAATAATGCTTTTCTAATAAAACTTTAAAATATTTTAACAAAATACACACATATATATATATATATTATTCATGTATCTATAACTGTATCCCATTTATTTGTTAACGTTAACAGTTCTCATTTATTTTCATGAGAAATAATAACACATATGCAAAGGACAGTGGCCCTGGGGAGTGGAAGTAAAATGAAAAACCATGCAAAATAATCACTTTACAAAATTGAAATACGTACCCAAAACATAAACTGAATGGAACATGCTTACGATTGAGAACTCATGACTGATAAGGATGTTAATGGTATCAGTTCAGAGTGGGCGGAGGTGCAGAACACCTTTTTGGTGGGTTGGCCCCCTGAAACAGGTGATTCAACCATCCATTTTGAGCAAACTGGTTCTTCTCAAGAGCTTTCTTCAAAAAAAGCTAATTTTTCTGCAGAATTATGTAATAAACTAAGAAGACTTTCCTCTGTTCCTACTGAATATCATAAAAGATCATTTGGAGTCTCTTAGCTTTAAAGCAAATATATATTGTCTTTGAAAGTAAGTTACATTTTTTCTTGAATATGTTCCTACAGTACAGTAATATAATCTCATGTTTTTATTATTCCAGAAATAAGACACTTTCAGAGATTTGACAAAGCAGTTAAAATGTTAGTAAGAAAAACCTCACTCAAATTCAGAAGAAAACAGAGAGTTTTTTTAATTAACAAAAACCCTGTGTTAACATATCACCATCAATGTACTCTTTGATATTTATTCACCATGCTTAGAGTTGATGTTTCTATGTTATAGTCTCATCATCCTGTCCACAAAAAAATAAATAAATAACCCCCCCAAAAAAAACCAATTTTAACACCTAATCTATGAAATTGGGCTTAACAAATAGAGTGAATGTATAGAACAATGAGAATCACTGTGGATTTATAGAGTTTGTGACTTTCAAAATAGGAGTCCAAATTAATCTAATAAAAAGTCTTTAAAAAGTCCTTTTACAGAATACCTACTCAAAGGTCCAGAATAGCATTATGAGCGAAAGTCTGCTCTTAATGGGTGAGGAGTGCAGATTAGAGTTCTAAAAATCACAGGATGCCTCACTAATCTATGTATTTGATGATAAGTATAGAACCTAGAAAAGGACATTAAAATACATTTTTATCCCCAGTAATTTTGTCCCTACTAAATTTCAAATTATCAAAAATTTCTGCAACATCTGTCTTGTTTATTTTGATTAAAAGTAGTCTACTTGCAAAAGACATTTTCTTAGCTCTGTTTAATAAAACTATGTTATTAAATTGAACACGGTGAGCTACTTAGTGTGGGTTGGGGGACATAGGCTATTGAACCATGAGAATACGGGAGACAAACAGATACGGCCTTTTTACAGGGACAGGGTGAGTGTAGGGGGCATCTGGACTACGGCGTATCTCTCAGTAGAAAGGCTCAGGTAGATCATTTTAGTGCAAAGGATTGGTGAATGGATAGCTCACAAACATCAGGAAAAGTTACACTATGAGAGTATCATAAAGAAAAGTGAAGCTTACAGTTAGATATTTAACAACTAGCCCTGATTCTCTAGTCTTTTCTTTCTTTCTTTCTTTCTTTTTCTTTTTTTTTTTTTTTGGTGGAATTATGGTTTTTGGAATAATCTGCCTGCCTCTCCTTCACTCACATGTGCCCCTGCAGCCAGGCTGCTACTTCTGTTCCTGGACACTCAGAATACAGACCAGTTGTTTCATTTGTTTCTGGTTTTTTATTGCCGCCTCCTCGAACCATCATCCTTATGTTGTTGTGGCTGCTGTTGTCATAAACCAGATTCATCTTTTTTGATAACTTTCTTTTGGATATTTTATGGACTGTTTTGGTATAAACCGACCTCTCCCGAAAATCCTTTCAAATTTTACTGAATATACTAAAAATTGCTTACATCTTTTTGAAATAATGAGTAAATATTTTATGATTGTTCGTTAATATATTCAAATGTTCCATGGGCCTTTCCATTTGGGGGAAGCAATTAATAAAATTATAAGTAAATACCTTTAAGAGAAAACTTGCCTTTTCTGCTTAATACTTTAGAATGTTCAAGTTTCATCATATTTGTTTTAAGTGTACAGTCTCTAAATACATTTGTACTTACATTAATCTAGAAAATAAATTCCTTTGAAATTAGATTCATATACAAAAGCAGAAATATAGTATTTATTCTGTCTATGATATGAATATCAGAAGGAAATATGCACAAATTATAACATTTTAGAAAAATGAAAACATTTTTTTCCAAATAACACAGAAAATACAGAGAATATGCACACATAAATACACTGATTTCCAGAGGAAGCATGGTCAATGGACAAATCAATCATACCTAGCGATATCTCATTAGTCTATCCTGTTATAGCAAACATTCTGTATTAAAAGAATACTTCCAAACACAATGCTACATTCAAAAGCAAATTGAAATTGCCTTCATGTTCCCAAAATCATTTTGCTGCAAGTTGAGAATGACTAAAGAGTTGATAAAATGATTTACACATACTTCTGTTGTTGGAGAAAAGTAACATTTAAACCGCTTGAGATTTCCCAACTCAAATTTATTTATTCTAATGTTTAAAATATGTCTAACATTTTATTTGGCATATCAATTGAAATCAGAAGTTCTAATACATATACTCCATAAAAGATAGAAAAATAAAAAATATTGAATGGTGTTTACCTTCATTTAACTCTATTTTTAAAATTTTCTTTGACATGAGAAACTATTTCTTCTATGTAAAATATTCCATATCACCATTTCTATTTATTAAATTGTTATTAATTAATTCACTTAAAGAGAACTTGGCTCTGATTAGTACATGTTCCTGATTTTTTGGTAAACTCAACTCAGCAGGTTGTAGAAGAAGGGATATTTTGGTTGTAAATAGTGAAGGTCACAAATCTACTATCCTACCCCTTCAGCAAAGGAAAAAATATTTGGACCTTTTGCAGCTGTCTGACAATTATATGAATGTCTTTCATATTAATGTATTTCTCTTACTTTTAGCATTCCTCAGAGAACCTTATACCAGAGGCCAGTTTCTCTGCTTCTATGATGAAATATCATCTTGTTAAATGTTGTGTAAAACTATGTCTTTTTGCCTTTTCTCCTTTGGAATGAAAATTGCATCATACATCCTTGCTAAAACATAGCAATTCACCAAGATAGCGCAATTAGTTTCTGTAGTCAGTTATAATTATAAAAACTAGCACCAAAACAGTATTTTATAACAAATTAAAAATATAACAAATACATCCTGGCTGGTGTGGCTCAGTGGATTGAGTTCTGGCCTGCAAACCAAAGGGTCACTGGTTCGATTCCCAGTCAGGGCACAAGCCTGGGTTGTGGCCCAGGTCCTCCGTAGGGGGCACATGAGAGGCAAACACACACTGATGTTTCTTTACCTCTCTTTCTCCCTTCCTTCCCCTCTGTCTAAAATTAAAATAAATTAAAACTTTACAAAATGTATATACGAAATACAACAACATAATATAGAAGCAGAGTTCATATATTCAAAGTAAAATGGTGAATTAAGAAAAATTTCAAAATGATGCAAACTAAGAAAAGGTCTGTACCAAAAATTTTACTTATGGCTATTTCATGAGATACTTGAATCATTAACATATTTAATTTAAGTTTTCATTCTGCATGTGTGATCTACGGTTTGGTTTCCTAATGTATTCTAAAATAGTAAAATAGAGATAAGTATGCAGATATACAGATATAGATATGTAAATGCCAAGCAATCATTTAGCCACTCAAAAATATTTCTTTATCATCTCCCTGTACCCACGAGCATCATGAAAGTTATTGGGCTTTGAACAGAAACATTTGTTTAACTGGCGATATTAACTGTGACACTTCCCAGATGATCTCTCAAGATTGAGTAATTGAGTATTATATGGCAAACAGGTTTAATAATATTTTTTAAAGTCTAGTTAAATTTTTTGAGAAATTATTTTAAACTGAAAGAATCTTTCTATGTTAATGAATAGAAGTATAGATATAAATAAAATATTTAGAAAAATTATATAAATAGAACCATTTTACTAATGTTTTTAAGATAAAAGCTGAGCCCTGTCTCATGTGGCTCAGTGGATTGCATGCTGACCTGTGAACCAAAGAGTCACTGTTCAATTCCCAGTCAGCGCACATGCCTGGGTTTCAGACCACGTCCCCAGTAGGGGGCATACGAGAGGCAACAACACGTTGATGTTTCTCTCCTTCTCTTTCTTCCTCCCATTCCTTCTTTCTAAAAATAAATAAAACCTTTAAAAAAATAAAACAAGATAGAAGCTGTGTACATTTCCACTAACACAGACCACATACTTGATTGATTTTATTCTTCACTATTTATCTGGATATTTAAGGAAATAACACATTGTTTTCCTTTTTTTTCAAATTCTGGAAAATACCTATGTCACTATGCATACATAGTTCCTTATTTATAAACTAAGCATTGTCATTTGAAATTGATTAAAGATGAATTTTATAACTGATGTTCTCAAGAGCTGGTTTACTAAGCTTGCACTGGGCAATTGTAATAATAATATCACTAAGAATTCATTGACTTATAATTGATGAATAGATGTTTGCCTAATTTGTAATCTTCAAATCAACCCAGTTGAAAAATAATTTATAGGTAAAGAAATTGAGAATCTAAGAATATAAGTATTTTGCCTAAATTAACAAGTTTTAGCAACAGAAAATAAATCTAATGCATGAACTTAAAGTCTTTGCACTCTGCCTACCTTCCTGACCCCCCATCATTACAGACAGTACATCCATGTACTTTGCTTACTAAAAGGTAGAA
Source organism: Micronycteris hirsuta (assembly GCA_004026765.1). Classification (NCBI taxonomy): domain Eukaryota; kingdom Metazoa; phylum Chordata; class Mammalia; order Chiroptera; family Phyllostomidae; genus Micronycteris; species Micronycteris hirsuta. The sequence continues at coordinate 20,856 of PVJI01023978.1, forward strand.
TGTGAGCCATGAAAATATGTGCACAGAGTAACATGAATGGAGAGCTGCACTACATTTTAATAAATTCCAAGTTATATTGATGTGTGGCAATTTGACAAAAGGGACTTATTTAAGCAAGTCTACAGTACTGTACTTCTATGCCACATTGGTGGCAAGCATTTAAACTTTAATATGCATACAGTGAGATGACCATCTGAGAAAGAGAACAGAATTTGGACAGTTAAAGGGTAAAATATATCTTTCTAAGAAGTTTCAACCAGTACTTGAATGCACTTTCACTCACAAAAACAAGGAAGGCAGGCCAACTGTTCAGCTGCACTTATGGAACTCATAAATAGACTGAAAACTGATGATTTCTGGGATGAAATTATCCAGGATGTAAATTACAGAAGGGAGAATTAAAAACTCATCCATTTCTCCTCAAAACTGGTATGGGATGGGTCACTTGAGAGAAATGAAAAGAACAAAAATAGATAATAATCCACAGTTGAGTTTCTATCTGTGTATAGGTCAGAGTAAAGGAGAGCATTTTGATAAATTGTAATCAAAACTTTATGTACAGGATAATCTACTATCTGTTACAACCCATAAAGCTGATTTGAAAGTAATGGTAGTCATCTTCTGTGGACAGTGTGCTGCTTTAATTAAAACATCAATGGAATTTTTAATAAAAAAGTTCAAGGTCTGAAACAAAATATTAACTCATTTTTGGGGAAAAGTTGTGATACACATGATATTTTTCAAATAAAATATACACTTGAATATATAAATAAAGAGAAAACTCTTGAGAAGGAGAAATGAACAGAGACCCGAACCAAAGAAATGCAGATAAAATGAAGGAAAATAGAGGAGGAAAGATGGCGGCGAGATAGGGGGAACAGAGTTTACGTCCTCCTGCCCACTGGGTGATTTTCTGAGGAACGGTGCGAAAACCCAGCAGCATTCCAACACATATGATGATTGGTGACCAAGATTACAGGGGAAGTTGAACATTCGTTCGGTAGGCAGAGTGCTTCCGCAAGAAAGGGTCCCCATCGGGAGGAGCCGGGGGAGCGGGGCGGGGCTTCGGTCCCAGACCCGGCAGCCGCCTGGATCGGACACAAGATTCTTGGGGAGGGAGCCAGAGTGGGATTTGTGAGTGGTCAGATGCTTGTTTGGTCTGGCGGGCGTAAATAAGAAGAATTTTTTGGAGAGGAAAAACAGGAAAAAAAGTGGTGCTCCGTGGCTATTTGGAGAGGCCTCGCCCCCAACAGTCCCGAGGTCAGTGTGCCACTGGGATCCCGTGCGACCAGGATCGGTGTGCGACCAGGATTGGTAGGCGACCGGGATCGGTGCGCGACCCAGATCGGAGGCCCAGGGAAGTCTGCCTGTAGCACCGTAGTGAGAACACGGTCGGCCCTCAGCCCGCAGCAGCTTGCGCTTCCATCAAGGGGAATTGGAGGCTGTTTGAGCTCAGGACCGAGGCCTTTCCCAGCTCATTCCAGAAGAATTGGGAACAGCTTTCAGTCAGCGGCTCTACGGCCAAGTGCGACCTGCGCAACCAAACGGGAAGCTAAGGGCCGTGCGCACCCCGCGATCTGTGGTCTAATTGTGCACAGTTCAAAAAGACCAGGGACAGTGCACAACTGGGCCCCTCAGTCGGAGCTCTTTGGTACACATCCCAGGGACAGACAAGAGAGCGAACACAGGCACACAGCTCAAAATTAACAGGGACAGAGCACAACCAGGGCCCCTCGGTTGGCGCTTGCTGGCGCACTACCCAGGGACAGAATTAAAAGCCAGCACAGGTGTGCGGAGCTCACGCTGACAGCTGAGGA
>PVJI01023979.1:0-22659 GCA_004026765.1 Micronycteris hirsuta
CTTTGGCTTTGTCCCAACGGGTCCTTTATACAAGACATGGGATTCTCAATGATCCACAGTTTTCTTTGCTACTTGAAACATTTCAGGAAACTAAAGTTTGGTACAAAGGAAACTTCGAGGAGCATTTTCTTTGATTCAAATCAAAGACTTATTAACACCTTAACATACGCTTAGTAGACATATTTCCATTTCAATTAGTTAAGTTTACAGACGGACACATCATTTTAACAAGGCACATTCCAGAATGTCTCTTTCCCAGACTATAAGCACTCAAGTATTGAAGCCACTAACACTTCCTCCTTTTAACCTCCCTGCCCTCAACCACTTTAACTTCAAAACCAAACTCTAAAATGTTGTGTAATTAACAAGAATTGTTCTCTTCAAGACAAATGCCAATATGCAGCTCTGCTGATAGTTAACTCGGTTATAGAATGTTCTTTTATGTAGAAATAGATTTTCAGTATTTCTTAAAGGTACAAACACCCAGAGAAAAAAAGTCATGTTTGTTGGCACATGCCATTATCACAGTCATTTTAACATGAACCAAGGAAATATAAATAAACGTTTTAAAAGGATTAATACTTTGCATTGTGTTTAACATTTTTTTATAGCCTAAAAAGAAGACATGAGAGATGACAACTAAAACTAAATCATGACCTTAAAAGTTGTTTTGACATGCTGACTTCTATTTAGGGAGCAATTTGTATGAAAATCTCGGAAATCTTTTATAAACAGTTCCCATAATTTCAAAAACTTGAGATGCTACTCTTGAATATTTAGGATCTAATCATCCACCAAAGAAATTTTTATTTTCCTTTTTTAAAACTGTATTTTCCTCTAAAGTCATGTTTATTAATATAAATAAATACACGGTAATACACTGCATTTAAGCAAGTCAATTTACACATAATCTGCCATTCACCACTTACCAGACATGCAAAGTGTATAAAAGCCGTCACCCAGTGCGACCTACCCAGTCTTCCAGTAAGCTAAAAAGCCAAGGCTGGCTGCCTCCTTAGGGCTTCTATACAGATTCTCTCATGCAAAGAATTGAACTCCGCACCTGTTAATTTCCTCTTTCCCATGATGACTAAATCAACTTAGCCTTACCCACAAACATTTCCAGAAATGGGTTCCTGATGTATGGTGTTCTGTCTCAATGGCTTTGGTGGTCAATGAAATAACTAAATCCATATTTATTTTTAGATTTTCAAAACCTCTCTCAAAATGTTACAAACAAAAAATATCCTCACAAAGACAGTGAGCACATGCAAAAAGTTTAATGAATTCATTCAAGAGAGAACCAGCAGTGTGACAAAGCTGGTTCAAAAAGGATCTGAAAGACTGAAAAAAATACTGAAATAAGATTGCTCACTTAGATACAGCATGGTTCACATCCTGCTCTGCAATAGTGAGCATCATCTCTTGGGTTATTTTCATTACTGGATAGAAACCATTTGCATCTCCTTTGGACAAAAAGAAATCATTGAGACTGATCAATTTTCTATAGGGTAACCTTATAGAGATGTAAAAGAATAATAAATGATTACATTCTTCTGGAGAGTATAATGATAATAAACCTTTCAGATCATTCTTAGTATGAGCTTAAAGGATCAACTAGTTATTTTTGTCCTTTTCCAAATTTGGTTATTCTTAACAAAAATATAGAAGAATTTCTAAAAATTAAAATATTCGCTTCTTTCCATAGTATGTAGTTTGTGAAAATGAAAGTTACATCTCCCTGTGAGTTATGCTATGAACTACAGTTATGTAAAACAACATGAATGTACCCTTTTTACAGAAAACATATTTTCTTTGAAAATATAATTGAAACCAAAATTCACCACAATTTAAATACAAATTTACTCAAGAAAGATCCCTGCTTATAGCTTTATGATCAGTTATAAGAAATCTCATAAGAAGAAAATACAAAGATAAAAACTAAGATATTGAAAGTAAATTTATGGGGAAACAAATAGGTATTTTTTTATGATTTGAAGTGAGTGATGTCTCATGAAAGTGTCACAGAAGACTCTAAAATTCAAGTAAGACTTTTCTGTTCTTGCTCAATATTTTATGAATCACTATAACTTCCTTCTTTTCCAAAGCATCAAGGAGTGTACCAAAAATTCCCCTTTGTGCCAGAGGATGTTCTTGATATTTCTCTTAGGAAATTACAGCAAAATAATTCTCCCACCCACTACTATTTTTACTTATCTCTGCTATTCTATTATTTCCTTAATAAGGGACTGATGGTACAGATGCTAATTTCAGACAATTTCTTCTCCAACGACTTGCTTTTGGTCTATTTCAGAATACATTTTTATATCTACCAGAAGAGGGCAGGGAAGGGAAGTGGAGGTAAAAATACATTTGAATGATTTTGTTGCATAAGATCAGAAAAGACAGAGCACAATTTTCTTCTTTGTTCTTCGTTCCTAGAATTACATTCAGTAATTGTGGGCATTCAATAAATATTTTTGATTGAATGGAATCATTTGTTAATGGCTCTGAAAATGTCTACTGGGGGAAGAGATTTTAACCAAAAAAAAACAAACAAACAAACAAACAAAAAAAAACTAATATTTGGGAAATTTGGGGCGATAAAAGTTTTTAGAATTGCTTTCCTTTTTTCAATTTAATATTTATGGAAATTCTTTTAAACATAATGGTCACTGAATAAATGCTTGCTGATTTTTTTCAGGAAGGGTCAAGGATTGGGTATATTTAAGCAAGAACTGGAATGTTCGGGACAATCTATGTCACTAAGGTGCACACATAAGAAACTGCCAAATTCAAGTTTGTTCCTGACTTACTCATTTGTGGGCCTTACAGGTTTGCTCCATCAGAATCAATGAAAGTTCTCTAATGTGCCTCTACCAACTTTTCTTTTTAAGGCAGTAGGGATACTTTTTTAAACAGAAGGTCCCCCTGAAGTTTCTCTGCAATCTGAAGGTGGGTAGCAACTTGTAGGCTTGAGTACTCATTCTGGACAACCTTCCATTTTTATTCAATTGGGAAAATGTGCCATTATGCAGTTTTTTAACTTAATAATTTCCCATTCCTTTCATTCAAAATGTATTCAGCTGTGTTGAAAAAAGATTTATTGACCATCTGTTTTGTGATAGCTATGTATATTCTCCTAGAATGCACTATGTGAGTAGATCGCACCAACATAATAGAAACCTGAGACCCGCCCCAGCTATCTCCCTTTCTTTCACCCCCATGTCCAGTCTTTGAACAAACCCTCCTCATTTTACCCACTGAGCAGTTTTTGTATCTGTCACCTACACTCTGCATCTCTGCCTCAGTTTAAGTCATCTGTCTTCTGGGGCGTGGCTATCCATAGTCTTCTACTACCTGAATATAGCTTTCACACGGCTGCCAGGTAAACTCCATAAAAGGCGAAGCTGACCTCATCCTTCACCCACATTAAGTCTATGCTTCCCGCTTAGTTTACAGAATAAAACACAAGGTGTTTAATGTTGGAAAGTCTTCCATGTATGGCTCTCATTGATCTTGATGGCTCCTCCCATGTCCCTCCCTGATAAAATGTCACGAACACACCAAGGACTTCTCAAGGCTCTATCATGACTTGTCATGTTGCCTCTGGTTGCAGGGCTCTTCCCACACTTATTTGCCTATCTTCCTCATGACTGAACGGTCAAGACTCACACCGGAAATGGTCTCTACCATAACTTCCCGGAACAGAGCGCTGAAAGCTCCGCTCCTCTGGGCTTCCGGGCACACGCCTGCCTTTTCACTCTCGTCATCGGGACAGTGTGCCTTCTTACAAGAGAGCTGCACTTGGAATGTGGCTAGTATGACTGAGCAACTGATTGTTTCATTTTATTTCATTAAAATTAAATACCCACACGTGGTTGGTGCTGTTCTACAGGGCGGTGCAGCTCTAGAGTCTTCCTGAAAGGGGTTTCTTCCTATGTGGTCGACCGCACACAAAATAACGCCAGCAGCTTTCTATCCTTTCTTGACCTTTGTTTCTATGGTAAGAAGCTCAGTAATTAATGATAAGCACTTTATATTTATGTATATTAATGTTATAAGCATCAAAAGGGGGTCATTTAAAAAAATCATTTTTACTAATTTCTCAAATAATTTACTTTGACAAATATACTGAAGCCACTTTATATTATAATAATAAGCCCCTGCCTCTGTAGTCAGCTGTAATGTGCTTTTCTTCATGGGCCTTTTTAACCCCTGTGAAAAATTGATTACACTTCATTTGATCTCAGGTTTATAGTATCAGAGTATTCATGTATTTCTGGACATTATTGGTGGTTTCATAAAACAAGGAGAGAGCAAAAGCTGTGAATAATTTTCAAACTTCAACCTTAATTTCAATATTTTTAAATCTAACTGACAAGGTAATTATCCCAGAAATTGTCCTAACTAAATGATTTGTGAAACTATGATTGTCCCATTAAAATGACAGAGTACTCAATCAGGAGAGAAAAATGGTTCTCTGAGGTTTGGCCCTATTAAACAGGTTCTTTATATTATTAGCCACTTCTCCTTTTGAATGTGTGCAGCTGTGTGTTTCTGGGTGCGTGAGAAAAAAGTGTCGCAGCCGGAAGATGGGTAATGTTAATGGAGAGCAGTGACGCGGAGGGCGGAGGGTAGGTTCTGCGGGCAGCTTCTGGGGGCAGAGCGTCTGATTGGGATCCCACAGAGCTACGCCACGCTGGTGGTGTGATGGAAAGAGTTCAGTTGCCCACTCTCTACCCGACTTCGCTTATCTATAAAGGAAGATGCTAGTTTGATCTGTCATGCTGATCTGGATCGTGCCCCAGGAAAACCCCGCACATGTGAATTGCATAAAGCCACAGGGGATTATTTTGTGCTAACACTGTATGCTCATCTCACATCAGCTGGGGGCTCTGTTTCACATCAACTCAAGGCACCAGGTAGACACGGCAGTCACTCTCTGGAATTTCGCCAGTCACCAGGCAGTCACCAGAGGGGAAAGAGCTCAGAAAGGTTGTCTCCAGCAAGTGCACTCACCTAGAAATGACCCACATCACTTCCCCTCATAAATCATTGGCCAGATGTGGCTCCAAGGCCTTAGCCTGTGCAAAAGGGGGAGACTGTACTACCCAGTGACAAGGCACTAATTATTACCATAATAATTATACCTATCACATGCACTAGAGTGTTATGTTACACAAATTACTTAGAACAGGACCTGAAGTAGGTTATTATTTTTAACTAAGTGAAGAGCAAATGCATGAAGTGTGAAATTAGATGATTCCAATTTCACGTCAAACTAAATGATTTTGGGATTCCAAATCTGCTAAAATCAACTAATCTGAGTGGGTGGGAAATGATAGTGAGATAATCCAGAGGGTTAATACTTTCCTTTGTCAAGTACAACCTAATTTAGTAGGATACTTTGATTATAATTTCTTCATGCCACACAATGGTCATTTTTGGGATTCATTTGTACATTCAACAAGTATACACAGACCCTGTGCTGAGTGCTACAGGTGCAGCGGTAAACAAAACAGACATGGACCCTGCCTTCCTGGGAGATGTGATGTTAAATTTCACACACGCAGGCGGTCACTCGGGGGTGTAGTTAGTGCTAGTTAGAATTTCCACATAGGTGACAGAATTGATGAGAAGTGTTTGGGAATTTAACAAGTCTTATTGATTGATTCATTCATTCATTCATTTATTTACTTATTTAATGGAGCTGCCCGACTTCCAGAGATAACACGGGCTTGGACAATGAGCAGTGCAAGGGGACCTCCTGAATATTCTAGATTGCACGAGGTGTCCGGGGGCTAAAACAGGAAGGAGAAAATCTCTGTAATGGTGGACTGCAACTTACTCAACTCCTGGCTATTCAGGGAGCGTATACAGCATTAATACATTAAATGAAGGGATGTTTCGGGTCCAGGGCAGGAGAGAGCAGGACAGCACAAGATTTCATCATGCTCCTCAGAACGATGCACGATTTAAAACTTATAAATTGTTTATTTCTGGAATTCTCCATGCGATGTTATCAGGGTGCAGTTGATCACGGGTAACTGCGACTGAGGAAAGCAAAGCTATGTATAAGGTGGAAGTGAGGGTTACAGTTTCAGCAGGGTTTCATAGCCTTGTTTTTCATTATCGAGGCCCACAAAGACAAGTTTTGAATGTTTTTTTTCTAATTCCCACCACATCGTAAGATTTTAACACTGCAGTTATTTATCTGATTTTCCCTGGGACTTTTGGAGGGTCACAACCCTTGTGATGGCTATGGGTTTTCATTCACCAATAATCCATGTCCGCTACCTTGAGGGCGGTATTGTCGTTTCTCACCCCAACAGGGAGATGGAGGCAGGATCAATAAATACACTTAAGTTAAAGTGTAGAGGGTAAGTAGCTTAGGGGTGTGACTGAATTCATTAGACTTTTCTAAATAGGCCAAAACTACAGAATAAAAATAACTCAGAACTGCGAAATGAATACTATCCTTGTTGGACTATAAGCACATACATAGCCATGCATACATTCCACTGATGCTCTTTAAGTGTCTTTTCAGATGCTGTCAGGTGAAGCAGTCAAGACAATGCCTCGAAGACTTTGAAGACAGTCTCAAAGGTCATTTTGGTTAACAAACATGTAGATCACACAAAATCCTCCTGTTAGCACAGCATTGTTTAGTGTTCTCCCAATTTCAGTCCCCCGACAACGCAACCGTGGGCCGTAATTCACCTTGTCAGCAACTGCTTAATGGGTGCTTTGTGTGCAAAAGTGGAGATGTTTCAATTTTCACTTCTATTAATAACAAGGCAATGAACATCTGTACATATGAAAACTTGCTACATCCATTTTGATGTTAACAAAGTCTTTAATATAATTCCAGTTAAAATTACCACACGAAGAATGATAACTATCTTATTTCACAGAATTAATCATTACATGGGCAGTCTTTGTGAGATTCCATACTTTTCAGCAAATAGGTTTATGTACTGGTGGAGGTGCTCAAATTGCGCTGACTTCCAGTTGTAAGGTAAATATGTTTTAGGGATATAACGTATGACATGGTGACTATAGTTAACAATAATGTATATTTGAAAGTTCCTAAGTGAATAGAACTTAAAAATTTTCATAAAAAAAATTTTAGTAACGGTGTAGTGATGGACATTAACTAAACTTATTCTGGTAACCATTTTGTAATATAGGCACATATCAAATTCTACATTATATGGGAATTATAGCTCAATTTAAAGAAAAGAAAAAAATACGAGTTTTGCTTTTTCTTAGTCGTTAAAAGTCATTCCTATTTCTTGTGTAATAGAAAAAAAATAAAATTATTTTGCTTGGAGACCGAGAAAGTGGTCAAAAACATCTCCTTATCTTAACTTCTATGATAAATGTGCAGTCTGGTGTCATGGATCGGTGGCAGTGAACTGTAAATTATGTCTGGATGTAAAAACACCTGCCACTTCCCCATGTGCAAAAAGGCTTTCGGCAGGAAGACAGACATTGGAATATCTTACATTAATACAAAGGACTTTCTGTTTAAAAAAGGTAGAATTCTTAGAAAACTACAGGTGTAGAGAGATCACAACATGTAACATCTCTGAGAAGCTGGGCAAGAGAAAATCTGCTGCTTAAAAACAGAAGGGAGAAAAGTGGGGCTGGGAGAAGATCTAGAGGACAGTTAACCACTTGCTCTGCCTCCCCTATGAGTTTAACCAATTGCAAAAAAGTCACAAAGAGCCTATTGTTGGCAAAGCATCAGTTTTATCATCTAAAGAACAAACTTCCCTGTTCATCCCATGTGGAAGGAAAATGGTTTAGGCCTAAAAGGAGATGATGCTCTTAGCTTCCCCTTGAATTAAAATCACCTGCACAATAAATGAGAGTTACCTGATGTGCCTGCCCAGCCAGAAGAGGCAATACTAGAACAGAGATGGAGGAGATCTGGATATTGATGTAAAAAGGCCTTTCATGTTTTGGGGTAGCACACTGGTTCTCAGAGAACCATAATACCAGCATTACTTGGGAACCTATTAGAAATGCAAGTTCTTAGACCCTTTCACCACACTCGTGAATCAGAAATCTTGGGAATGAGGACCAACAATCCGTTTTATCAAGTTTCCCAAATGATTCTGGTACCCGTCAAAGTTTGAGAGACACTGCTGTACATAGGGAAAATGGAAATACAAGCCCCCCCGTGGTCCTGGAGACAGAAAGCCAGTTCTGCTTCCTGTGTCTGGGAAAAGTTACCCCCACCTGGAACTTGTTTCATTGGATATAAGGTTCTCACCCGTCAGGTAAACTCTCTTTACTTGATGGAGGAAAGTGTGAAGAAACTCACTTCTTCAGAGGCCAAAATGGAAAGCTGAGAAGAGGAAAATTCCTCTAACCGGGAAGGAATTGGCTGTTCATCTGTATCTGAGGTAAACCCAGGCGCCTGCCTGTCCACCAGCAATAGAATGGGGACAACTAAAGGGTCCCTCTGCCATATGGATTTGTCTTTCCCTCTGGCCTCCTCAACCAGGGTTCTGAAAAAGGCATGATCACTTTTGGTTGATACGCATGGAATATGTTCAAAAACTAGATCAAACAGGACTGTCTCTTGTAGTCTCTTCTAAAGCTGCTCAGATATCTAAAAAATATTTGAAAATTGCAAAGTCTTCAAAGTTTGGTATAAAGATATTTCCTTTGCCAGTATCAAAAAAAGGAGGAGGAGGAGGAAAGAAAGAAAGGAAGAAAAAGGAAAAGGTATATTTATTCTAAATACATAGAAAGAAACCAGAAGGCAGGAATAGGAAAAGACAATAGCCTAGATAAATAAATATATACATGAAATTTTAATGACAAGCATTTAAGCCTATGTTTGCACAGCACTTCTCCATCAAATATGTAATTATTATTGTCCTAATAGAATGACTAAGAGTTTATTCCATGGTAAAATGTGAGTTACTAAAAAACAGTTAAGAAAAAAATAGAAGAACTATGAACTTAAAATTAACCCCAAAGGTCATTTTTTCTTTAAAAAACAATGTTATTATTCCATTAGATGATAATAGGAATACTATTGTATATGTGTGTATAGGTGTGTATGTGTGTAGCATATACTCAAATAAGTTTGAAAAATAGTAAGTTAAGTTAAACAGCTTCCTTTTCTGCAGAACTCCTCAGAGGCTTCAGATATGCTAATATGCACTTTAAGTTTCCAAGGTACAATATGCAGCATTTCTCAAAACTTGTTTCACTATGAAATTGTTATTGTTCTACACATCTGCCATCTCTGATCAGAACCAATTTAGGAAATGGTGACTCATTTTTGCTAAGACTTAGTAGATGTTTATGTCTTTTCAGACTGGCTGATATTACAGGGAAATGGCACCATCCCCTGATCACTTGAATCCCCAACTGAATAATATAATTACTCACCAAATAATTGAGAATTAAATATAAATTCTACACAACTTATCCATCTGTTATCACATCTGGATTTTTCAGCTTTATTTATATCCTCCCTTCTTTGCTTTTTGGTATATGGAATTGATTTCACATCCCACTTTCACAAATAGTTATTAAACACTGACAGTAGGTCCCGAAGTTCAAATGGAGGTAAATGTAGGTGGAAGAAATAGAATAATAAAACCCATCTCTTAGGACTTACAACATGGGTAAACCATAGCTAGATGCAGAACCAGTGCTGAAAAGCACTTTACAGATTATATCATGCACAAAAAAATATTTTCTTTGAAACTTCTCCATCTACTCTTGAAGTAGGATAGCATTTTTTTAAATATAAAAGTTTTTTCTCCTATACTTTTTTTTCCCCTCACTTTATCCCCTTTAAGCAGATACTGAACTCATTGCCTTAAGGAAGGAAAGCATATGTCAGAGAGTAGAAAAAAAAGAAGAGTTTTCAGAGCTTATGGTTTTCAAATGTGTCAATCTACTAAGACTTTACTTCATGCCTTTGAAGCAAGCAAAAGAATTTTTCCTGCCCTTGGATGGAAGAGAGATGAGGCAGAGATACTGAGAGGCAGAACACAGAGAACCCGGAGGGAGAAATCCTGTACTTGGGAGCCCAGTGGAGTCCAGGCCATGCTAAGTCCTCAAAAAGGGCGTGGTGCAGTGGTGGGTCTGGGGATAGTGCTGTTTGAACAGCTCCTCAGGCATTTCCATACTCTAGCAGGGCAGGAGGGCAGCCCTACCAGATCCTAGAAGCTTGAGACTTTTCTCATTCACATGCCCCAAAACTTAGAAGCCTAAGGAAAACAGAAACCCCCAAATAACTGTTTCTGTTTTTCCAGTGAAATGAAAGTTCATATGAGATTGTCAGACCCTCCGAAGAAGTACTTTGTCTGAATTTGTAGACTGAAATTTATAACTATTACATATGACAGGAACCTCCTGGTACCAGAATATTTTAATTCTATTCAATAGGTAAGATTTAATGACTAAAATAATATGCTATATCCCCCTATAATCTATAAAAGAGATTTTAAAAATTAAATCTTAAGGAAGTTAGGGAAGAATCTTTTTGCTATATACTTTTGTGATATTTTAGGTGTAATCGATCATTTTCTCGGCTGTTTTGGGGATGTTAAAGGTGAGAAAAATTCCATTTTCAAAAGAAGTCATGCAAGTTAGCACAGAACACTCGCACTGTAAAAGAGCAGGCTCAATGGGCCCGAGATCAGAGCTATTTTGTTAACCCTTTCTCCACGACACCAACGCTAAAAGCCCAGAATGCTATGCATTTGATGAGTAAAAAAAAAAAGAGTGTTGAAATCAAAATAAGATTGCCATGCTTTCCAAGTAATGGTAGTCCTATTTCAAATAAGTAAGACTTGGCATGAGAGAAGATAGAAGAAGAAATGTATGAGCTTGTTATCACAGATCATGAATCAGAATTTCCTCAGTTAAATGCTTACTGAATTGATTCAAGTTCATGATGTTCCTTTAAAGAGCTTTGAATGGGATCCACCTCCATCCCCAACTTTTATTTCCAACCCCATTGGGTCTTGCCACCAGAAGATTCTCTACAAGGAGAAAAAGGCAAACATGGGGAGAGAATCAGCAACTCTTCTAGACGTTGATAGTGTTGATTGGGAAATGGCAATTTTCATTCTTTTCAACAGTGTTCTCAAATCTGCATATGAAAATCACTGGAGAAGATTAAAAACAACAAAGCCCTTGTGGTATTACTTGCACTGGATGTTGCCACGTGACTACATCAACTGAATAAAAATCTATGGCACAGATTGCTAGTTGGCCCCCAATACTCACCCTCCCTCTTTGTGCACACAACAGTAGCCAACAAGGAGCCAGGCTCTGTTCCACATGCCAAGGATGTGCAAGAGAACAAAGCAGATGACCCATGAGATGGTGTGGAAATATTTTAGGGGACTTCCTGGGAAACTTTTAAATTATGAAAGTAAGACCTTCTTCCTCTCTTTATTTTTTCTGCTATCTAAAACATGAAGGCAATATCTGAAACTTAAGCCATTGACGTGCGACTACATGGAAGCTACAGAAGGCAGAGTAACAGCAAAGAGGAGGTGTTAGTATTACTGCTGAATGAAGTCCTCATTCAAGAACCACAAGAGAGGAGAGAAGTGGGCAGGATGAGTCAGACCATAAACAGCTTTAAACACCTCTTCACAAGCTAAGGATTTATCCTGAGGTTAACGAGAAAGCTGATGACTGGATTCATGACCTAGAAAGATACCTCCAGAGGCAAAGTAGAGCATCTGGTGGGGAGAGAAATGAAAGAAGGGAGAACAAATTTGGTTTGGAGACACTCACATGACGGGCAGGGTATGATGCTTTCCTAAATGAAGGAAGTGTATTAAGGGTGGAAAGAGATTTTTGAGGTTGAATTGTCCCAGCTGGGGTGAATAAGGGTTTTTAGTAGAGAAAGGTATTTAAATTGATTTTTTAAAGTTTCTGGCCCTAGCTGGAAGATCAGAGGCAGAGAGTGAAAGAAAGACGAAGAGGAGGAAAACATGGGCATAGAGATAAGACCCGCCTTGGCCAGGCTGGGTCCCGGAGAAGAGGGCACGCAAAGCAGGGTCCCCTCTGGGCTGTGACAGAAGTGCCACCCCCCACTGGGGTGTGGGTGTGGCACACTCTGTCCTCAGGAGACCCTGTTCTCTCTTTTCAATAATAGTATTTATTTTTTTAATTTAAAAATTCCCTTTTCAATCTTTATGCACTTGTTTAATAATGTTTCATAATATAGGAACTTAATAAATAAATAAATAACTTTTTTATCTCTCTCCTAGAAATCCACTTTTCTTTCCAGAGGTGACCTTAATGACACTTTTGTAAATGGATTGACATATATGTAATACACATGTAAATGTATTTTATCATTTTAATAATATTGTGACATCTCTCTCTGCATGTACCTTTTCTATGTAATAACATGCCTTGGAGATAGTCAAATATTAAAACATGTAGCTCTTCCTTATTCGCATACATCTTTCATAGTATTTTATTTTGGGAATTTATCGTAATTTAACTACTACTCTATTGAGAGACATGCAGTTTGATTCAGGTTTTTCTGATAATAAACAATAGACAATGAACACTTTGCCATGCCCCTACTCACACCTGCAAATATTTCCCTAGATTCGAATCCTAGAAGTAGAATTTTGGGGTCAAGGAGTAAGCACATTTTAAATATTCATAAATACTGCCAAACTGCCCTCCAGAAAGTCTACTTCTTCATATTTTTGCTTTTCAGTTGTCTAGAATCATGAGTATGGGAGGTATGTGTGTGTGTTTGAAAAATGGTTGGATAGAGCAGAGGGGGAAGATTTGAAACAATCCTCATTTTTCTTTGCCTTGAATTTTTTTTTTTTGTTCAGGATAATGTTTCTCCTCACCTTCATTAAAAATTATATTATTCATCATTGCCTCATTTCAAAATCCTTTTCTATGTTGGGGTCATTATGTCCTTAATTCAATACACACTCATTGTATATCTCTTCAAGGGCATTTGGAGACTTTCACATAGAGTGTGTGGCTATCACTGTACAGTTGAGTATTCCTCTTCCACATCAGAAGGTCATATGTTTGAGGTGTATATTCACAGAGTTCTAGTCAAGCTGAACCTATTTTAATGTCCAATAAATAGAGGACAGGTTGAGCCCAGTCATTGAGAATCTCTGCCGATATGCAGAAATCCTATAACAAAGTTCTATCCTGTTCCAGACATGAGGGTTGGATTGGAATTCTACTAAACTGACTTTTAATTGTCACATATTCATTGTTCAAGCTTATTAGCCATAGACTTCCAGATTTCTAAACTAGATTATCTCCATTCCTCAAAACAATGCCTCATAACCAGTGTTTCCCCAACCAGTTCGCTCCTCCTGGCTGGGTGCTTTCAGGCTGGTCTGTCAAGATTGGATCTGACGAGGAACAATAGTGGATTAACCTGAGTTTCAAATTCTGCACTGCTTCCTTTATCACGTGTAACTGAGGTCTTTATCACGTGTAACTGTGCTTAAATTTGGGCTAAAAATATATCATGCTCTTTGAACTATATTTATTTAGCCAAGTAGTTTTATGCTGGATGGGAAAACCAAGAGAAATCCTGTCATCCCACTGTGGAGTTACGGTCAAAGTTACTGCAAACAGCTTCTCTGTGGAGCCCTGTCTGTCCTTCCTCACCTATTCTTCCCTGTGCTCCATGGGTTTTTCAGAGCCTGACACGACAGATGGTTTGGAGATTATGTCTCACCACTGACCGATCTATCCAGGCTGTTCCTACTTTTTTAAATGGTTAACTGAGACCAGTGTAAGAGTCCCATTTATCAGTCTTTTCTCGGTGAAGGGCAATTTTTCCTCTATTTTCAAAATAGTTTCTATTCATTTGGTTGTCAAGTAGTCCTCCCTGACTATGGGCAAGTGGGTTATTTATTGCCAAGCTAACTTTCTCCTTGCACAGGAAATCACCAGGAAGGTAGGTTGGGAGCTGAGTCGCATCATCCTTGGGATCATTAGAGGCAGCATAATATTTTGTGGCTGTCAGGCTTCAGGCTTGTAGCGTGGTAGAGGGGTCGTCATTCGGGGAAAACATAATGATCCCAGAATGCTGGCTGACAGGGTCTTGATCTGTGCTTTTATTATGTTCAATTTATCAGGCTCTGGAAAGAACTGACCATGGGACTCTTTTAAAACATTTGAAATCTGTGGATAAAAGCGCAGAGACAGGCTTTTCCTACTTCCATTAATTTCATAATCAATGATGTCAATTTGTCACTATTAATAATGTTTCCACAGCCACTTTCCCCAGGCTTTCCTGAACTTAAAAGCTGCTAGATAAACTCCTCCTCCTCCTCCTCCTTTTTTTCTGATCATAGTTTCTCTCATTCTGCTGACTATACTGAAATTTACTTTACTTTTTTCCCGGCCATCAAATCTGGTTTTTTCTTCTTTTTTCCTTGTTAGACATCACAGTATAGTTTACAATACCCAGTTTAATGTGAAACTTTTGAAAGCTGACGGCTTGAATTATAAATGTCTGTTTTTAACTTTTTACATTTTACCCTTGTGGTTAAGTTTTAGCGTTTTGGATTTTCTCACAAAAGTGATATGTAAACTTGTTTTTCAGTGTATTGAGAAATTCTTTTTTATGATATCCCAAGTCTCTCCAATCCTGTTTGCATGATCTCTCTTGTACCTTAATCAAGCAAGACAAAAAATAAACACTTTTTTAATATTTTTATATATGAATAAAAATATGATTTGTTAAAACTTTGGAATCTTATAGATGGCTAAATATAGATTAGTATATAATAGTGGTTAATTGTCATTTGGCATCACCATGCCTGGGTCGGAATACTGCATCTGCTTTGTAACTTTGGGCAAATGACTTCACCACTCTGAGCTTTGGTTTTCTTATGCTTAAATAGTACTGTTTATACTAATCTCCTGGATTTATTTTAAGAATTAAGTGACAGACTGCTTGCAGATTATTTAGCATAGTGCCCGACATAATAGGAGCCTGACATAGGTTATCTGTAATAATGGTAAATAATATTACTATAATAATAGTGGTATACAAAATATAATTCTAATGGCTAACGGAAACTGTGGGTGAATTAATATAAACCTATTACTATGATTGGATATATAAGGAACACATGCTTTATCGAAAGCAGATCTGTTGCATCAGGTTTGTATATGGACAAGACATATAGCATACAACCCAGCCTTAAAGCACAGGTCAATTTGCTTTTTTCTCAAGGTGAATAGCATATCTTTGTTGGGATTATGGTGTTATGTAGTGATATTTCATGAAATATTGAGTGTGTTTACTTTGTAATATTCTAAAACTTTATAGATTCTCTTTATTTAATTAGTAGGTATTTACAAAAAATTGAAGGGGACGAGACGTTGAATTTTCTCCTACACCAAATCTAACTCACGGTCTCCTACCCACCCCAAGCTGGGCCTCTCTCAGAGTGAACTGTCCCATTGGATGACATCACTACCGCCCCAGCTGTAGGAACTGGAAATGAGCTGATGGCGGCTCCAGGATAGGCTCAGAAGTGATTTCACTCCCCGGGAATGTTCTTCATCCCTTTCCCAAATCGTACATTTGTATAAGCTCACCACCTAATATCAAATGGTGCTCTGGCTAGGCAAAAGCATTTCAAGAGAAGTTCTTTTCCATTCACATTTTCAAGTTTTTAAAAAATATATAAATATTTTAAAAGAACTTCTGGAGCCACCGCTGCTAATATCGATACCTCCTTTCCTATCATTTTAAACCTTTGAAGTCGCGTTTTATTACCTCCATCACCGCATCTCTCCTGTCAGCTCCCTATTGAGAAATACCGGCAGGTTCACTGGGCCTTCTATGTAGTCTTCCCACGTCTTCAGTCCTTTTCCAATCCATTTGTCATGTACAACCAGTTTCTTCAAAAAGTCCATCTCTTCATGTCTTCCCTCAATCCTCTCCACCTACCCGTCTTGGTCCAAATGCTTTCTTTGCACTCCTACACATCTTAAAGCACAGGCTAAGCCCTTGGCACGGCCTTCAATGCCAGAGATGGTGTGGCCCCTAATTCACTCCTTTACCCCATCTTGTTCCATCCTTCTAGCCCCCCCTTTTCATCCTCCAGACCTTCCTTCTTCCACAAATATCCCATCCTCTCCTCTCCTCTATTGCAAGACTTTGCATATGCTGTTCTCTAATTTCCAAATGCTTTTCCTTGCACCACTCACAATTTTTCATTTAACTCTCTCCTAATCTTTTTTGAAATCTCAGTCCAGGCATCAGTTTCTCAGGGACGACAGTTCCTAGGTGTATTTCAATCTGTTATTTATTTTAGTGATACCATGCTTCCAGCGTTTGAAGCAGTGATCACATTTGTAATTGTACATTAGTTTTTTGGTTATTTATTTAAAGCCTTTCTCTGACATTAGCCTATAATCTCTATGAGAGCAAAGCCAATATGTATTTGTTTTTTATTATATTCTTTGCAAGTAGTAGAATGCCTGGCACAGAGTAAGTGTGTAATAAATGATTTCTTAATTGAACAAATGCAAAAGATATACTTCGTATCAAAGTGTCTTCCCACCAAATGCCGTGTGATGCACACCCCAGCAGAGCAGAGCTACGTTGTTTCTTCACACATGCACCCTGATATTTTCCCCTTCTTTGCCATTATTCATGTTGGTTTGGGAGTTTTTTTGTTTGTTTTGTTGTTTTATTTTGTTTCATTATTTCTCCCTTTAGATCTCTTCTCTCTTCTCTTAGCTTGACTACTTTTTTTCAAAGCAGATTTTTTTTAAAGATTTTATTTATTTATTTATTTAGAGAAAGGGAAAGGGAAGGAGAAAAAAGAGGGAGACAAACATCGGTGTGTGGTTGCTTCTTCAGCACCCCCTACTGGGGACCTGGCCTGCAACCTAGGCATGTGACCTAACTGGGAATTGAACCAGCGACCTTTTGGTTCACAGGTCGGCACTCAGTCCACTGAGGCACACCAGCCAGGGCCTACTTTTTATCTGTCAAGTTCATAGTTATCTGTTCCTGGAGGACTGGTCTGACTTTCCTAGACTGAGTAGTTAGCCTATCTCTGTATTCCTTTAACAACCAATAAATATTTCTGTTGCATCAAATATATGTTTGGTCGATCAGGTGAAAAAATCTTGGTTCATCTTTGACTCATAAAATTCATCCACAAATCTGGTAAGATTTGTCTTCATAGCATCTCCAGATTCCAAATACAACCCTACCTTATTATTTCCAACGCTCTAATCCTTGTCACCATCTAATCTGCCATCTTGCATGTGTTACTGTAAAAACTTCCTACCTGACCTCTTGGGTTCTGTCATTACCACACTACCATCTGTTCTCAACCCAAGAACTATAGTAATCCTTTCAAAACTTAACTGACATCAACACCATGCTCAGAATCTTCTGAAAACTTCTATTGCAATCAGAACAAATCTGAATTCTTTACTGAGGTAGCAGCCTAAGATATGGCCCCCAATGATTCTTGTCTCCTGTTATGTATGTCCATATTATGCAGTTTCCTCCTATACTGAATGGTACTAACCTATGTAACCAACAGGAGATTGTACAAGTGACAGTGTGTGACTTCTGAGAGCTGCTCATAAAAGACACAGCGGCTTCTGCTTCACACCCTCTTAGATCACACTCCCTTAGATCACACTCCCTCCCCGTGGGAAAGACAGCTGCCTTGTTGTGAGGACACTCAAGCCTCCCTACAGAGAGGTCTGTGTGGTGAGAACTGGGGCTTCCTGACAGCGGCCAGCAGTGTTCCCAGGGCACATGAGTGAGCCCCCCGGGAAGCGGCTCCTCCCCTCTCCGTCAAGGCATCAGGCAATTGTAGCCCTCTCAGACATCAGACTGCAGCCTCTTGAGAGAACCTGAGCACCAGCGAAGCAACTCCTGGATTTCTGACCTGCAGAATCTTTGTGAGATAATGCATACGTGTTGTGTTAAGCTGCTAAATATTGGGATAATGTTTTTAAGCAGCAAGAGATAACTAGTACAGTTACCATCATGAGAAGGACCCCCTTGCTATGAACCCCTGTCCCTTCACTGGCTTCAGCTCTTGCTAATCTCCCCTTCAGCTCATCCCACTCCAACCACATCACTCTTTTCTTCAAACCCTGATGCTTCTGCCTCGGGGTCCTTGCCCTTGCTGGCTCCCTGCCCATTTTGGGTTTTTGTTCAAATGTGATGCTTTCGGTACTTTCCTTGACCATCCCAAAACTCCAAGCCCACTTTTCTGTTTTGTTTTCCTCTAGCATTTGTCAACATTTGATATCTGGAATGTTTTACTTTTTCATTGTCATCTCTGTCTCTTTCCCTCGGTGATAATGTTAGCTATGAGGGCAGAAGTGTTTGTTGGCATGGTTTTTTTTTTTTGTTTATGTTGTTCATTGCTATTTTGGGGACACTTAGAACAGTGATTGGCAAATGCTCTGTGGCCAATAAATACTCACTAAATAACTTGTCTTAATTTTTATTGTTTGTTAATTAAGTCGTCTGAGCTTTTATTGTTTTCCTATTTTCCACCACTTGATTGTACGCTCCTTCAGTCAGGCACTATATCTTATTCATCTTACATTTCTGTCATCTGTTTGGTGACATATGGAATAACAGATCTACTTACTAAAGTAAAAAAAGGGGTCTGAGTTATTTTTGGCGTTTACACCACAGAGAGTATTTTAAGAAGTTAAATATGAGCTTAAAAATGTATGGATTTAAAAATACTCTGAATGAGTCAGTGATCTTGTGAAATTAACAAAGATTACTTAAAATTAAATGGCACAAAAATTTGAATTTTTAAAGTAACAAGACCAATTCATGGTGTAGTTTTAAAACTAATTGCATTTGAATTGAATAATACATTGGACATTAAAATTGATTTCATTTTATTTTATGACACTTGGAATTTTTTTGTCACTGAGCAGGTTGTACGTACCAGTTTGCAAATGAAAGCTGCTCTTGTTATTTGGCAAACTAGAACTCATTAGAAAATATTGTTTTTTTAAAATTCTCACCTGCATTTATTGATTTGAGAGAGAAAGAGAAGCATCAATGTGAGAGAGAAACATGGATGTGAGAGAGAAAGCATTGATCGGTTGCCTCCCATATGTGTCCCTACCAGGGATCGAACCCACAACCCAGGTGTGTGCCCTGAGTTGGGATTGAACTCACAACATTTTGGTGTATGGGGGAATGCTTCAACCTACTTAGCCACGCAGCCAGGGCAGAAGGTATAAACTTTTTGACAAATATTTTCAACTCAGAGAAAATTAGTAATTTTATAATCATTACTCCCATACTCTAACTTTTGTGTTTAAATCATTTGATAGAAAAGAAGCTGAATTACATATGTTCAATGTTTCTTATCTGATTTAGAGTCTTTGATGATTATAAATTTTACAGGGGGGTAAGATTAATCAGTAAGGACCGGATCTACCAATCCGCTGTCACCTTCTAACGGCAACTTGTAAAAGACAAGAATTCTATTGTTTCTTAGAGAAAAGCTGTATCAGGGTGGAACAAGTCCTGGTTAATTAGAGAGCTCAGTTGACTTATCCAAAGTCAAATATGTAATTAGAAGCAGAAACATGGCTACCATTCAGCTGCTTAAATTCCTGGTTAATTGTTTTGCTCACTAGCCTATTTCGCTTCCTAAAGTGTTAGGGGATGTTGTATAACGGGGGTGTCTGCTGTCTGGGAGCTGAGCGTGCTGTTATGGGAAACCAACCCCTCCCCCAGTGGAAGTCATTGGGGGAGGGAGACAGTGATGTAAGGAGGAAAATTATACATAAGCTTCAGCTCAGTTCTGCAATATTAAAATGCAAAGTTCCTAAGTTGCTGTCATTAATATTCAAAGATGACTTGAGGCTAGCAGTAGCAGATAGAGGAGGGTCAGTGGGGGAGGTTATCTTATCTAGCCCAAGAGATGTGCATTGCCATGGTGTATGCCTGGGAGGTGCTGGGGAGGATGGCGGGAAATGTATAGCACCACCTAAAAATTTGTTTTATTATTATATTAGAAAAGACATTCTTATGAGAATTCAAAGAAATTATACAGGGAATAGTGGAAATCAATATGATATTTTTACATCATTTTTTTAAGATTTTATTTTATTATTTTTAGACAGAGGGGAACAGAGAGCGAAAGAGAGGGAGAGAAACATCAATGTGTGGTTGCCTCTCACACCCCTCCCTCCCCCACCCCCCCACCCCCCTCACTGGGGACCTGGCCTACAACCTGGCATATATTCTGACTGGGAATCAAATCAGCAACCCCTTGGTTCACAGACTGGTGCTCAATCCACTGAGCCACACCAGCCAGGGCTCAATATGATATTTTTAAGGAAGCGGAATAGTTGAGTGTTCAGTAAGTTTATTCCCTCTGGCTTTTGGAGTTAGAGTGTTCCAATACTTTCACTGTTAGAGTATAATGTTAGCTCTAGAGTATAATGTTGTCATATACAGCCTTTATTTTGTTGAGATAAGTTCTTTCTTTACCCAATTTGCTGAGAGTTTTTACCTTGAAAGGATGTTGAATTTTGTGAAATGCTTTACTACATCTGAAACAATCATGATTTTTGTCTTTCATTCTACTAATGTGGTATATCACAGTTACTGATTTGTGGATGTTGAAATACCCTTGTATTTTAAGGATAAATCCCACTTGATCATGGGCTAGAGCTGGTGGTACACACACACTCAGCAGTGAGGACTACCTTTGGGTACTGGCTGGGGCCAGTTTCAGACACACACAGTGGCCTAGCAACAACAGCCAGGGCCAGCCACAAGGGGCAGGGCCAGATGTGATGACGTGAGCAGCTGCAGGGGCTCTGGCTGTCAGGGTGCAGTCCCATGGCTATAGGGGCTCCATGTGCATGGTGGTGGAATCTGTGGCTTGAGGTTGTGGGTGCAGAGCTGCAGGTACTAGGGCCAGCGGTTTATAGGCCAGGAGACAGGGAAGGAGCTGGGCCAACAACCAGCTCTGGGAGCCTTGGCCTTCGGGTACACTCTTAGGGCTGCAGTCTCACAACGGAAGTGTGCACATAAACATGCACACAAGCACACGCACTGTTGTAGAGGCCCATGACAGGAGTTGGACAAGCAATGGTACTGCAAGGGCACATGTGGACTCTTAGCCCTGAGCATGCTCATGATGATGGGGGTCAGCCACGTAGGTCAAGGCTGGTGTCTTGCACTTGCGCAGTAGCGGAATCTGGATTATAGTTGCGGTGTGGATCCCGCACTGGGATTGGGGGCCGAGAAGGAAGCTAGGAAAGACTCAGGCAGATGGCATCTGTGAACATGAGAACCTGTGGGGCAGAAACACATGAATTCTGTACACAGTCCTTGGCATCTGTGCTGGCCACCGTGTCTTCAGTGGTGAAAGCTGCTGGGGTCCTTGCTGAGCAGGCGAGTGAGGGAAGCGCGTTCTCTCCTTCAGTGTGGCTGACCATGGTAGCCCCGGCCCATCTACCTTCTTCCCAGCTGTCTGTGTGTCTCAGCTTTGCTGGGCCCTGGGTGGGGTGAAACTGACGCAGGTCCTTTGTGTAAGGCCTGAAAAGCTTCAGAAGGCTTCAGTCACAGGGAAATCCTTTCCAACTGGGAGGTGCCCTCTTGACCCTGAGCAGTGCTGGCCTGGAGGCATGAGGCAGGTGAAATAAAACTGTTCTTCCTTCCCTCTTTGTGTGGTTACCCCAGGTCGTGTGTTCCACTGTGCTGTGAAATTTCTGCAGTGGACTCCTGAGCTCTCCCAGAGCAGTTTTCGTTCTTGGCGAGCTGTCTGATTTTTGAGCTTTGTCGGGGAATGAAGCTGAAGTTTCCTTCACCGTGATCTTGGTGTATCCTCATGCCCCATGCTTACACTAGAAAATGATTTATTGTTTATTGGAAATCCAAATTTAACTAAGCGCTGTAGATTGTTAATTGTTAGATCTTGGGATCCTACTTTTTGTGATCAAGAACATGGTTTGTTCAATGTGCCAGCGTGGATTTAACAGATCATGAGGTGGGAAGTCTTCCATCCTAAACAGGTAAAATAAGGCTTGATCGTTACAGCATTTGTAGTGAATAAAATGGCGACTTCAACTATAGTGGAGTTCTAAGCCAACTAATTAATGTCTAAAATAAAGTTTTATAATTTACAAATAAGACCTTTTTCCTGAATTTAATGGGTTAGCCTTCATTTGACACTTCCCTCCTGACCCAGCTGGGGTGCTGGGTGAGAGAAGTGTTGGATTCATTAAGGTAGTTGCATCTGTTAGAACTCAGGTGTGAATTTGCCTTGTAATCAATTTCATCAAAGTAGGTATTTTCAACATTGTTGTACAGGTTGCAAGTGAAGGTTTAAATTAACCCCTCCTGCAATGCCACACGGTGTGGGTTCTCCTTCGCATTACTTTCATTTAACTGCAAATTTCTTTGAGTTCAACATGAGGCTAGACCAGTTACTGACTTTCAGTGCATTAGAGAAATCTTCCGAGAAGTCTCTGTTCTAGCCATTTTATTTTATTTTTCTGATAGAAAATCATTCTCCCTTCAAATAGTGCAATGTAGCACATTTTTCTGAACTGAAACTGTCCACTTGTAAGTCAGATCTCTGGGAGTAATGAACATATTTGCAGATATTTAGC
>PVJI01023980.1:0-22657 GCA_004026765.1 Micronycteris hirsuta
AAAGATTCACATTTTAAGGGGTTTTGTTGTTGTTGTTGTTTATTGTTCACTCTCAAGGTTGAACTAAATCTTCACTATAATAGTAGCTTTAAGTTTTCAGTGAATGTGGAGCGTAATTTACCCTAATTTAAGGAGCACAAATGTGTCCTTTTACACAGGGAGTAGTTATTTTAAGCCATTTGAACTCTGCTTGTATTTATTTTCTGATAAGACCAAATGGTGTTAAAAACAGACTATATTATCAAACAGAGTAGTGTTACACACACAATTAGAAACAATACTGCTAAGGACATAACAATGTACAGCAGATCGGTGAGTTATGTTAGGGTTTCTTTTCCTCTTTCGACCTTGAGGTTTTCTGTATTATAACATGTATTTACAGAGTCATGAGAACCAAACCGGCTTTAACCAGATTAGAAAATAGACTATGTATGATGATATCATGATGCCTGAAAAAATGAATTGAATAATTCTCTGAGTAATACATGAGCACAATGGTAATACTGAGAGGGATACCCTATTTGTCACTGAATACATTCATAGACTTTATTTTAAAGTCTTTAGCCCACAAAAGAGGAATGTTAAAATGGCTATTTAATCACAAAGCACATGAATGCTCACACACAATTCTTTTTGCCCCTACTACTGTAAGAAAGAAATCTATAACTGAAAGATAAGAAAATATGGAAAGGGGCTTTATATAATATATAATTTTATTTCAGAAATGTGCATCTGGTCCTGGCAGGCTAGCTCAGTTGGTTAGAACATCGTTCCCATACACCAAGGTTGTGGGTTCGATCTCTTAGTTAGGGCACATACAAGAATCAACCAATGATGCATGAATAAGTGAAATAACATTTCTCTGTCTTGCTCTCAAAAAAAAAAAAGGATGTGCATCTCTTTATGACAAAAAACACTACATGAAGAATAAAAAGGGGCTTGATGATTTTGATTATTCAGGATGATTTATTATTGGTAAAAAGAGAGAATTTTAAAATGCTAAGTAAGATAATACTTGTTGTTTTTGCCCTCATGGTCCATCTCCACATGCAGAAGGCACCTGAAGTTCTTTGACTTGGAGACAATCTATACTCTCTTTGATTACAAGCCTGTTATATTTTTTCCTTCATTAGTCTTCTCTGCACAGACATCTTAATCATGGCTGTAGGCCGCCCCCCAACCCCCTTTAATGAGGGAAGCAATACATGGAACGAGCAGAAAACCGTGGTCAGATGAGTGGGTGCCCAGGACGTGCCGGGTCCTGGGAGAGGTGCTGCAGGGGGTACAGGGTGAGCGGGTCCTTCATTCAGGCAGGCGGTGCTGGGACGAGCCAGTGCCACCTGGGCTACAGTCAATCACCAAGTCTTCTCCTTCTTCTAAGTCTCTTACCCATATCCTCTCTATATTTCATCTCATCACCCCACTCCTGATTTAGAATAAGCATACATCTTAACCAAGAGCAACAGCGAATCTTTTTAATATTAAAAAATATTTGTTTTCAATTACAGTTTACATTTGATATTATTTTGTATTAGTTTCAGGTGTACAAGCATAGTGGTTAAACAATCATATACTTTACAAAGCGTCTTCCCCAGTATTTTCAGTACCCATCTGGTACCATACATAGTTATTACAATATTATTGACTATATTTCCTGTGTTGTACTTTACATCCCTATGAATATTCTGGAACCACTAACTGCAACAGTGAATCTTAACCTTCACCTCACATCCTATATAAAAATTAACTTAAATTTGATTATAAATCTAAATGTAAGAGCGAAAACTATAACAGTCTAGAAGAAAACAGAGAAAATCATAGTACCCTTGGGTTTGGCAAAACCCATAACCTGAAAAAGAAAAAAAAATCAATAAATTGGACTTCATAAAAGTTAAAATGCAAATTAAGACCACAATTACACCTGATAGAACGAGTAAGATTAAAAATCCGATGCTACCGAGTGCTGGGGAGGATGTGGGGCAACTGCACCTGTCACGTCCTGCTTGTGGGAACGCTGAAGGATAGGACCATTCCGGAAAACAGTCAGCCATTTCTTAGAGTTAAACATATGGCAGCCCAAGGACCCAGCCATTCAGCCGTCAGACATGGGCCCACGAGAAAAATGAAAGCGTATACATTCGCAACACGTGAATATCTTGTCTGCCATTAACCTTCTCTTAACAGTTTTACCATCCATTGGTAATCCTTGCTTGAATTATTTCATTAGGATTTTTTAAAAGACTAGTCTTTTAAATTCTAATCATTCTGTCTCATTGCATTAGTTGGCTTTCTTCTCAATCAACTGAGAAAGAAAAGGTTTTGAAGGAAACACATTTCCTGTCTTGTTCCCACGGACAAACCCATGCTCACCCTTCAGGGCTCTGTTCAATGAGCCCTTCTTCTGAAACCCTGACCTCCTTCTCCTTCCTCACTTCCTAACCGCTGAGACTGGTTTTAAGCCATATTGCCAATATTCCCTTTTTCCATTTACTCCTTCATTCAAAAACACTTACTGTGTCCCTGCCATGTTTTAGGTAGTGTTTTGAGCTTGGGACACACAGTAGTGAATAAACCAGTTGAGGTTGGCCTATATTCTAGTGCATGTGTAGGAAGGAGACTATAAATACATAAATACATGTAAATGTACTAGAATGCCAGGCAGAGGTACTACTGTGAAGAAAAAGAAAGCCACGGGAGGAGAAAGGGTGAGGATGGAGTATGTGTTATTCTGAACAGGAAGTCAAGGAAGGAATATCTGACAGCCTTTGCTGACCTGCCCACATCTTCTAGGCCTTCTGGAGTGATCCAGCATAAGCCGACTTTACTGGAAACACTTGTGACTCCCTCCTGTGCCTGAGGGCTCTTCTCTCTATCTGCATGTGGGCCGCCCTTGCCCCAAATGGGGACAGCTCTCAGCCAATGGCACGTTGGAACTGAAGGATGATCATTCCAGTTTCCTTGCCTCCATGGGTCGGGTGACTGAAGGGCTTTGTCTCCCAGAGGTCCCTGTGGGAATGAGCCCCAGTTGTCCTCAGTGGTACCCTGCTCATGACGGTGCCTTCCCTCACTGGCTCACTTCTCCATCCTCGAACAGCACTTCCTGGTATTTACATTTCAAACGTACTGCTGACATTCACATCCTGTTTGGGAGGAACCCTGCCTAAGTCAGTAGGTCCTAAAAGTGAGGCAAGGAAGGAGACCTTCAGAATGGGATTAAAGAATTGGATCACTTGCTGGTCAGATGGCAACAAAGACCCCAATACTATTGGTCAGTGAGGCCATGGTAACCTCTGGCCTGCTGTAGTATCTCTGGAGCAGAGTCTTCTTACCAGAGATGAATTGGGATAGTCTGCAGGTGTGAGAAATGCACTGGTCTAGTGTAGTAGCTCTTGAACTGAAAGACATGGGTGGGTGGGCCCAACGATAATTATTAGAATGTTGGAGTTGGTTTGTTGTTGTCAACTGCTAGAGGAGCCACGGAGGAAGGAAATAACAGGCTAGGCGCAGGTAACCATTAATTTAGAACATGGGTTGAAAGAAAGCCAGAAATCTTCCACTGCATCTCGTAAAGGGAGTCTCATCTGCACACAGATATAGATGGAGTTGAAGCATAAGATCTCAAGTTAGATTTTAAGCACAGCTGAGCTTAAAAGAAGGTTGTATTGACTGCCCAGAAGGTTTCTTATGCTGAAGTCAGGGAACTGAAAGGGCACGAGACCTTGATGGAGATGTTTGGGTGGATGGGATTAAGCACTTAACTCCCCAGATTCCTCAGAATATCTGAGCCAGAACTCTCTGGAATTCTTCCTCTTGCTGGAGGAAACCAGTCTCCAATTGCCTAGAGATTGTGCAAAGGCCTTAGTTAAGGCAGATACCTTGCAATATGATGCTTGTCTGTAAGATCTTTCCCTGCCTTTCTTTACTGCTTCTAGAACAAAAATTTAAAGTCTTATTATGAGCCAAGTAGAGAAATACTGCTATGTGAAGAAAGGGATTACTTACCCAAAGCACCACAGAACCTGGTGAATATGTACCAGCAGAAACTGGGAGAATTGACTTGGATCTTAAAGGTGCCAGATTAGGGAGGACAGATGATAAGGCTGGATAAGGGAGAGTTTATTAATACGGGTGCATTATCCAATGACTTAAGACAATATTCTAGTGGAATGCCTTGTATCTAGTATTTTTCAGGAATGGATCCTTGAAACTTGAAAACAACGAGATGGAGATGCTGGAATTACTTAGAAGAAAGATGAAGAAGGGGTAAAAAAAAATCAAACAGGTTAGAATCAAGAATGTATTTATTATGTAATATCAGAGAAACTACCAGCTAAAAATGTTCCCTGGTGGGGCTCAGAGGACATTCCGTTCACTAAAGTGATAAGGAATATGCCTAGCACATTCTGAGAAGCTCAGAACTGCTTGTCATCTAGATTGGGAACTGATAATAAGAGATGCCCCAGAGTTAGTTGGAATAATAGGATTCTAGGGGCCAGATTGGCAGCACTAGGCCAGCAGGGGTTGTGGAACATAATTATAGCCACTTACATGAACCCGAATGAATCTTAGGGATCTCTTGTTGTTGGGGGGAAGTGTCAGTCCCTGAAGAACACATGAATTATTTATATTTTTTTAAAAAAGATTTTATTTATTTATTTTAGAGAGGGGAAGGGAGGGAGGGAGGGAGAGAAACATCAATGTGTGATTGCCTCTCATGCGCCCTTTGTTGGGGACCTGGCCCGTAACCCAGGCATGTGCTCTGACTGGGAATCGAACTGAGTAACCATTGGTTCACAGGCCGGCACTCAATCCACTGAGCCACAGCAGCCATGCAAATTATTTAGATCTTTAACCATGCAAAGTGTGTGTGTGTGTGTGTGTGTGATAGATTAGTAAACACAGAACTAGAATAATGGTTCTGGGAGGAAGAGGGAAGAGAATAGGGTCAGAGGGAGTTATATAATAGGACTTCTAAGGTATTGATAATATTTCTAAAATATCTTTCTAAAGCCAGATGATGAGTTGTTACACAGGTGCTCTTTTTATTATTATTCTCTAAAAACATCATTATACATTTTCAACATATGCGATATTTTACAAACAGGTTTAACGAAATAAAGCCTAGCCATAATTCCGTGCTGGGTGTGACTCACAGCAGAGAGCAGTGGAAGGAGCATGGGTGGGTCCTGGGGGTTGGCAACAGACAGTCCGAATTCAAGCCGCTTATTGGTTGTGCAACCATAGGAAAGACTGAGTCCCTGAGTGATAAGTTTCTGACCAGTAAAAGGACTTTGATCATACCCACCCAGCAGGGTAGTAGGAACGATTAAATGAGATAGCTTACATAAATCTTATAGGCAGTGTCTGGCACGTAGCAGGTACTTAAGAAATAACAGTTACTGTTAAATAACTTTGCCTGTGTGTC
This sequence comes from Micronycteris hirsuta, assembly GCA_004026765.1. NCBI lineage: Eukaryota > Metazoa > Chordata > Mammalia > Chiroptera > Phyllostomidae > Micronycteris > Micronycteris hirsuta. Next base: position 5,426 of record PVJI01023980.1, read on the forward strand.
CCATTTTTTTCCCTTTTAGAGATTTTTCCATCTTTCTCACTTGACTTCATTCCACTTAATTATTTGCTGCAAGCAAAGCGTGATGCTGGGTAAGCGATGCCTTATTTTAAGTTTTCAAAATATCATTAAGTCATTTGATCCTCTCATTCAATCCTCAGTGCCTAGCACAGTTTGGTCCCCCCCCGCCCCCACCCCCAGTATTTGCATGTAAACAACATGCTGACACAGATATGTCATGATTTTTCAAGCCATGACATCATCTGTTAAGTTTCTATTATAATTTAAGAGGATCCCAACCCATACACGCACACATGCTCCACTATCCCGTGCCCTTTATTTTAACAAAGTTTTACCATAACCTTTGATATTTTTCTCCTGTGTTGTCTGTTTTCTTCAGGCTCATTTTCTGTTTTGCTTTCACATTAGACTTCCCTCAAATGTCTGATGGTCCTTGGCTTGTTTTCTGCTTCACCCTGCACTGTACCTTCAGAGGCAACTGGTGATTTCAACTTTGGACATTTTCCAGAGTTCTGCACCCAGAATTGGCTAGTTATTGCTGGACACTCTGCTGCAGAATCTTAAAGTATATAGCTTCCCTTTCTCTTAGTTATTCCTTGTCCATCTACTTTCTATCTTCGAGAAATTTCCTGGACACCTCTTTTCTGCTGTCATTTCATCTCATGTTCTCTTATACTTTTTATGCCTTTTTAATTCCTTGCCAGTGCAACACACATCCGGAAGTGTGTCCTTTATTTTGCTATAAAGGACATTACTGGGACAACTAATGAAACTTAATGGGGGCCCCAGGATTAGGTAGTGTGGACTACCAGTATTAATTTCTTGATTTTGATGGTTATGTTGTGATTATGTGGGAGAATGTCCCACTTATGCCACCTTAAGTATTTGCGAGTGATGGGCCATGAGGTCGACAGCTTGTTTCCAAATAGTTCAAGACAAAAGAAGTTCTTTACACTGTCCTTGCAAACTGTCTGTTTCGGATTGTTTTAAAAATCAAAACAGTGCTTATTTTTGTTTTAAGAGGGAAATGGATATTTAATCATTCTTACACATGAGGTCTAAAAAAAGAGCTTAAAATGCCACTAGTAAGATGTGTTTTGCAATGATGATGTAAGAGACTAACACCAACCATCTGGAGATCACAATTTGCTTATTAAAGAATGCTCCTGAATTTAAATTGCTAGAATTTTTAAACTACAAGAAGCAAAAAAAAAAAGAGGCTTCTACATATGACTGGTATTTATGTGCAAAACAATGGGGAAAATTGCTATTTAAAACAAAACCCAATGGTAGTTATTTCTGGGATTTAGACAGTGACATTTCATCTCTGGAATAGATGGTCATTTTAGGAAAAAAATCCTTAAGGGTGACACGGGTTGAAAGTTCACGTGTGGAAACCCTATTTCCACCCTGCCTACCGTGTGCTGGGTCTAAGAGGTGAGGCTTTGAGAGAGAATCAGGGTTCCGTGGAGGTCATGAGGGTGGAGCTCTCACAAACGGGATTAGTGCCCTTCTAAGGGTGGGGAGTTGCTATTTTTTGCTGTCCATCAAGGGAGGACACAATGAAAAGGCAGCGGTCTGACTCAGAAGAGGGCTCTTACCAGAGCTCGACCATGTTGGCATTTTGACCTCAGACTTCAGCCTCCAAAACTGGAAAATTAATTTCCGTTGTTTGTAAGCCACCCTGTCTGTGATATTTTCTTAGTCACAACACAGTAAGACACAAATGTGTCAGACATTGCTAATATCCTACTCCTTATCTGTTTTCCCCACTCTTCTTATAAGCAGAATTCCAACCTCACTTTGAGCAACAATGCCTAGCTTAAATACTTCTCAGCCTTCTTGAGATCTCAGTGTGTCCTCAGGGCACCAGGCTGTCAGTCAGACCTGAACAGAAGTGAGCTGGAGGTGTTGGGAAGAGAATCGGCTTCCCTTCAAACAGGCACCGCCGTTTCCTCTTCCTTCCAGTCGGCATTGCGGCTGCGTCTCCTGAGGAACCGCAGCCTAGCTGTGACTCATCCGGCCACGGGCTCGGTAGTAAAAGTCAACATGACATGAGCAGCAATCTAAGGATGGTAAAGAAAAAAAATAGCCTGGGTGCTTGATGGCATTATTGAGCTGCTGTGCCAACCCTGGGCTTCCTACCAGTGTATTCTTTATTAAGAGGAACAACGAACTTATACATATTTATGTTCCTTGGATTTTCTCTTATTTGCATCTGTATACATTATGAACAACAATTTTGATGAACTTTTTTTTGTGTGTGTAAAAGGTTGAGATCCGAGAGAGCTGAATTAACCAAGAGTAAAAGGAATCTTGTGTTGAAGGAGATTGATTGCTCTGGAGACCTGTGAGGAGCATGTTGGGGTTGAGAAGAAATACAGAGTGGCAGGAAGAGACTTAAGACATAATCAGTGAGAAATTCCCCAACGTTGCAAATGGCCAACGGTTTTAGAGAAAGCAATATTGAATTTAAAGTTGTGTCCTCTAATATAAGTTGGTTCTTATAATAATTTGTTATCTTTCTACCTAAAAGTTCACTACATAGAACAAATGGTTTTATGTGGACAAAATGGAATAATAGTGTCTAGTATGGGCAAAATATTAAAATTATTTGAGGTTGCCAGCCACAGCGGAGATAGCTGGCTTTGAACTTTTGGTAACATATAAGATGGTAGGTCTTGACATTTTACTTGGTTATTAAAAGAAATGTCAAGCCTGGAATGAAAGGCCAGAGAACCTGAGGATAGCTTCACCTTTGACATGGAAGCCTCTTTGTTGAAAAGGAAGCCTTCAGCAAAAACCTGGGGGGTGCCGATGTTGCAATATGTGGAACTGCTTTCCCAGAAGAGTCAGCCCCTAAGGGTTTAGTTTCCTCTTCTCTAAAAGTTCTCTTAGAGTTTGGATGGGAACTCAGAGTTTATGTTTCTATAAAAACGGTAACAAAAGGGGATTGCATTCTCCTGTCTGGTCACAAAGGCTGATAAAACCCAACCCCACTAGACTAGAATACTGACATAATGACTTGCTGTTCTTTGTTTCTAAATGCAAACTTGGTATTAAACTCAACAATTTCACACAATACAACTCTGTTGTTTGCTCAGGTCACTGTCTGATTGAGGTCGGGTAGCATTCCTTCCAGCAGCTACTAAGGAGTCTGGACTCCTAGCATGTGATCCAATTATCTTAACATCTCTGCTTCTAAGCTTTGCTGACAGGTTAGAAATCACAAGCTGATTATCTGGTGGGAGGCTTTAGGGATCCAGTCTGGGAGTGACACACACTATTTCTGCCCACATCCTACTAATCCCAGGGCCCCAGCCTCACTGCAAGGAAGACTGTGAAATACCACCTTCCTCCGTGTCCAGGAACAGAAAGGAGAAATGTAGCCATCTAGACCTACTCTGCAGGGTTTGTGGAGACTAAATAAAATAACTGCACATTCTAGGTTCTTGACAAGTGTTATGTCCTTTCCTCCCTTTGGACTTAGCTACATACACTCTAGTGGGGGCAGATTGCAGTGGTGGCGGCTTCTTGTGCAAAGGACTCCTGGCAGAATGGTTCTGGTAAAAGAATCAGGTACAGATTCTGGTGGAGCTGAGCAGAGGTCATGGGCAGAGAATAGAACTGTGAAGTCACATGTTCTTGAGTGGGTTCCTGGAAAGTGAGGATAAATACAAGGAGGGGGAAAGAGGGGGTGAGGTTTTAGTTGGGAAAAAGATGGAGGGCACGGCGGGCAAAGGTAGAAGGAAGCAGTGTTTAAGAACATGCATAGGTTACTTTCAGAAAATGGAATGCCTAGTATCTCAGTGAGTGACTCCCCCAACTACTAAAGTTGCATTAAGTGATGTCAAAGGTGAGTGAAAAAGCTACTGAAGTGAGATCATTCTTAACTAAAAAAAACAGAATGCTCTTAGCAGACTTAAAAAAAGAGAAATGATATAATGTAAAGCAGTTACTGTCAAATATTAGAGAGTCCACTGTTTAGTTTTTCTAAAAATATTTATATTTAAGTGAATGAAGAATACAATATGTGAACATTGACTGGATTCAGGTTGGGGGATTGTGGCACAAGCTATCAAGAATATTGTTGGTATTTTTACTTAAAATTTGCTGAGTGCCCCAGTTGGTGTGGTCAGTGGATTGAGGCCGGGCTGAGAACTGAAATGTTGCCGGTTCAATTCCTAGTCAGGGCACATGCCTGGGTTGCAGGCCAGGTGCCCAGTAGTGGGTGCTAGAGAGGCAACCACACATGATGTTTCTCTCCCTTTTTTTTTTAATGAATAAAATTTTATTTTTTAATTTTCTTGTTGTTCAAGTACAATTTCCCTTTCTCCCTCCCTTTCTCTCTAAAAATGAATAAATTTTTAAAAAAAATTTGCTGAGATCTTAAATGTCCTCACTAAAAAAGAAATAACAATGGTAACTATGTGAGGCGATAGCGTTAACTAATTGTAATCATTTCACACTATATGTGATTTCAAATCATCGTGTTGTACACCTTGAACCTATACAATGTTATTAGTCAATTATATACCAATAAAGATGGAAAGTAATATTATTGTGACAATTAGGAAAATTTAAATATGAATTATATTTTTAAAGATTTTTGTTAACTTTCTTAAGTCTGATTGAAGGCCGGAGTTAGTTATATCCTTTTTCTTAGGTTACACCTGCTAAAGTACTTGGCAGTGAAGCGTCATGATGCCTGCAACTTAGTTTCAAATGGTTCAGGAAAATTAAGCAAATGCAGCAAAATCTACAAATGTAGCAAAATCTAGGTGAAAAGTGTGTGAACACACATTATACTGCTCTTTGAATGTTTCTATATTTTTCAAAATTATCATGATAATCTGACAAATGACAATAAGATCAAAGGTTTGTAGCATGTTGTCATTTATTTGCTTATCAAGAGAATAAAAACAGTCCCTCATTTATTCATTGCCTATATCATCAGATGTATTCAAATAGTTTTAGATGACAGTAACCGGGGTGAAGGATCAAGCACGGCATGCACTAGGCACTAGACTAGGAGCTCCATGAAGCTAGGGTACGTCTTCTTCTCACCATTTTATGTCCAGCAAGCACTGAGCTGAGTGGTAAGAAATAGTAGGTGGCGAGTTTTTGTTCACTGAACAGTGAAATAAATGTGAAAATTCTGTTTATAATAGATATACTAACACTTTGATGGTTTCTGTAGATCATTGCTTTTGGAAGTTAACACAAAGATATAGAATTAACATTTATGTATTTAGTACCTTTATGTATTTAGTACCTATTTTTAGTTCAATTAACTCAACTTTAAATTTCAAGCCAGAATACTATAAAGCCTTTGCTCTTCAGAGTTGTTACATCCAAGCCTACCTTAACATTTTAATGCAGTTATTTAAGGTTGTTTTGAATCAATATTTAATTTAAAATAGCTAGATTTTATTAGATAAAAATACTTTGTGACTATTAATGACAAAACTGAACAAAGGATTCTTCTGAAACTTTGTTAAATTATCAAAGATTTCAAGTGACTCAGTTATTTATTTTCTATTAAAACTAGTCATAATCTATCATTCACTTGTAGAATCAACATTTGCAAACCCAGATGATAATAAAGGTAACACAGGGGCAAGCTGACCAAACAGTCGGTAAATTTTCCAGGTTGATTTGTTTTATAGTTAAACATGTTGTTAAGTTCTGATACTCTCCAACATTTTAAACCACATTATGAAATTATTAAGGAGCTGATTATCATCAAGGACCTTTCTCAATCATTTGACACTATTAACTGCTACCTTCTTTTTTGTAACTCTTCTCAGATAGTGAGGAAGTATGGTAACACTTTGTAGAGGCAATGGGCCTTAGTGACAGACAGGCTATAAGGGATAAAGGGCAGAGTGGAGAAACCTTATTTTACTTTTTTGCAACACCATTTATTCTTTCATAGCCTTTTCCGCCTCTACCCATAATCACCACACTATTGTCTGTGTCCATGAGTTCTTTCTTCTTTTTTTGTTCAATTCCTCCACATGCCCAGTCCCCCAACCTTGTTTTTAAAGCAAATTTTCATGTAATCCCTTTTAGCACTGTCACTTATATTAACCTTTAACATTTTGTCTATTTATTTATTTAATATCAATCTTAATCTGATCCTAAAATGGTTAGGCTTAACATAACCTTATCCAACGGTGGAATAAGAGGCTTGCCATGTGGAAGTGAACAATATTCTGTCAACCATGGGAATTAATCTGCCGTACTGCTCCAGAAGACTGAGAATCGGTGTGGTATGAATGCATGCACACTCTATCTGAAGACCTGGGAGTGGAGTCCAGGCTTCCTATTGCCTTGTTCTTCCTATTACTTGTTACATGGGCATGTCACTTAATTTCTTGGGTCTTATCTTCCTCCAGTTTTAAAATATCACTGACTCTACACAGAGAATTGACTGATAAGAAAATAATAAAAACAATCAAACAATATGTTGGGACAGTCTGCCAGGTAGTAACATGCATGTTATTATCTGATACTAATGAGTGTAATTAAAAAATAAAACCCCAAACTATATATTTTAGCAGGAACTTTAGGAAGAAAACAAAAAGCCATTGTGACTTCATATAATGAATGAAACTGGGAAGTGAAAAAACATCTGCGAGTGGAGAACAATTTGTTACATAGTTCCCTATGAAATATGAAGCAACAAAGAATAGGGTTTAGTTACATAGATGCAAGGATGCTAAATCATAACAAATGACACCACATCAGGCATCTCAGAGATTAGGCCTGAAAAAGATAAATACACTTTGCAAGAGAAATCCAAATGGCTAGTTGATATATGAAAAGGTCCTCAACAGCATCAGTAGTCAGGTGAATGCAGGTTAAAACCACAATGACAGAATACAGGACACCACCAGATGGGCCCAAACTGAAAAGAACCAATACCGAGTGTGGTGGAGGATGAGCAGCAATGGGACTAGCACATGGCTGGTAGGATTATAACACTTTAGAAACTTGAATTATTTATTCAAGTTTATGATACACATGTCCTCTTCCCAGTATATACCATACAGAAAATGATATAGACATGATGGAAAACATATATGAAGAATGTTGACAGCAGCATTTATAACAGTTCCAAACTAGAAACTCAGATATCCATTGACAATAGAATGGCTAAATAAATTATGGCATATTGCTACAATGGAACACTGTAATACTCAGCAATTAACATGAACCAACTACCCCTGGCTTGTGTGGCTCAGTGGACTGAGTGCTGGCCTGTGGACCCAAAGTCACTGGTTTGATTCTTAGTCAGGGCACATGCCTGGGTAGCACGTCAGGTCCCCAGTTGGGGGCGTGAGAGAGTCAACCACAACATTGTTAAAAAAAAAAAAAGAACAAGCTACAGCTATATGAACAACCCAAATAGCATATGGATTACAATGTTGAGCAAAAGCAGTAAGTATAATAGTTTACATATTATGTTGTTCAATTTAATAAAGTTCAAAAGGGCAGAACTAAATAAAATATTGTTTAGGAATGCATGTTTGTGATAAAGTAATAGAGAAAAGCAAGGAAATAATTATCACAAAAGATAGAATAATGGTTATCTTCAAAAAAGAGGGAAAGAGTTGTGTTCAGGAACGTCAGCAGGGGGGAATTCTGGGGTGCTGGCAATATTTCATTTTTTTTAAAAAAGATTTTATTTTTAGACAGAGGGGAAAGGAGGGAGAAAGAAAGGGAGAGAAACATCAATGTGTGGTTGCCTCTCATGCGCCCCTGACTGGGCACCTGGCCTACAACCCAGGCATGTGCCCTGACTGGGAATCGAACCAGCAATCCTGTGGTTTGCAGGCCAGGGCTCAATCTACTGAGCCACACCAGCCAGGGCCAATATTTCATTTTTTGACCTGGTTGGTCATATGGAGGTTTCTTATAATTACTCCTTATACCAAATAACTCCTTTAGGTACTTTAATGTACATTTCACAATAAAAATTCTAAAAGTAATTGAATACTGTAGATGGCATTTGAAGAAATTTTGCAAGATAATTTAGCTTATGAAATCTTTGATAGTAAAAAACCACTGACGTGGGATAATAAAACAGATTAGTTTCCCATAAGAGCTCACTTTTGAGTTTAGAAGAGGCCTATACAAATATCCCTTTGTTATATTCTAACATAATACATGGATCTTTATCAGAAATAGGTGAACCAGGGAAAAATATGGTACCTAAAACTTCAAAGTTTTTTTGAATTTTGAATGAACTGTTTTCTCCTCTGGATAAATAAATAAGTAAGTAAAGAGTTGCAGACCAAGTTGGACATGTATGAACTTCCTCTTCTTCAGGCAGCAGTTCCAGCTGTTTCCTCCAGTTATTAGGCTGGGTGGTGAGGTGGGTGGACCTTGCCCAGTAAGTTTAGTGCAGCCCGTTCCTTACGTGGGCGGCAAAGCTGACGGAGGGCTCTCCTGAGAGCTCTTTAGCACTAAGGCTCTGGGGTGGAGCCACAGCTCCGGCTGCGGAAACACCCCATCTGGGACACACTTTCTCTGAGGGACCCTCTGCTGGGCTGCAGAGGTCTGACGTTTGCACTCTTTTCATCCAAAACCCACAGAACCTAAAATCTGAGGTGCTCAGCTTCACACAATCCCCTAAATCTGTGGATTTTATTCCTTCAACTTCTATCAGGAAATGAGGAACACAGGCAAAACCAGTAAGATTTGTTTTGCAGTCATTTGGGAGTATCACTTGATCTGATCCCTGTGAGTCTCATTTGGAAGAACATGGACATAGCAGGTTATGAAAAGGCAGTCAAATCCAGGGCAGCTTACGTAGGACAGTTAACACATCGCATACTGCACAGAAATCTCTAAGACATACACCAGGGACCGCATGTTTTTGGGCAAACTGCACGTTATTTAAATCATCGTAACTACAGATCATAATGTACTTTAGGTGTTGTTTTTCAATAATTATAACATTTTTATTTACAAAAACAAACATTAAAGAACTAATTAAACAATTAGAGTTCCTAGTACTTTTTTAATGTATGGTACTGTGTAAAACATTTTCCTCTATGAAGAGGGACCAAACAAAATTTACATAAGTATCTAGATTCGCTCCTTTTTCCATGGGCGGCACAAATTCTGCAGGCTCTCGTAGGAAATTTTTTCTTTCCACTCGCTGGAATACACGTAGGTTCATGCTGCTTCATATCACCTGACAACCTTTTGGGTGGATCTTTACGAGGTGCTCTCCTTGCACCCCCACGGGAAGGGCTGGACAGATTTGTCTCTGGTTCCGGAGAGCCTTCATTATTGTCATCCGATATCCAGTCTCTCTCTCTCGCCACTGATAGCAGAAACTGTTTATACTTCATTTTTGCTTGTGGATTGAGGATGTTGTACACTCTAAATGAATTGAAAAGTCCACAGTTTATAAGGTACAGCACTACTTTTTTTGTCCATTTCATCGTTTTCCTTAGAAAGGAACAACACGAAAGGAATTGATCCACACGGTCAATGCCTTTCATGTGGGCATTGTATTCCTTGATGCAGGTAGGTTTTACAATATTCTCTCCCGTTTTTCTATTTTTTTTTCCTATTGTCGAGACAGAAGTGTCATGGATCGTTGATATCATTCGGACAACCCGCTTGTCTTTCCATGCTAGGAGAAGAATATCGCCTTTTCTGGAAAATATTATGTCACCTTTCTTCATTCTTGATGTTTTCATTTTCAAATTTGGCGGTAAACCTCTACTCTCCCTAATAGGCCCACAGACTCTAGTTTTGTTCTGTAGCAGCAATTCAGCAGTAGATGTAGCATTGTAATAATTATCCTGGTAAATATGGTGCCATATGCCAAGATAGGGTCCAAGGAGTGAAAGAACAGTTTCTTGCCATTCCTTTCCTTCAGCAGTGTGTATCTCCATATTGCAGATATAGCCGGTGTCACTCTCGCACACCATCCGAACACGTAAACCGTATTTTGTTATTTTTGCTGGGTTGTATGTCCGAAATTTTAAACGTCCTCTCCATGGAATCATTCCCTCGTCCAAAGACAACTGTTGCTTTGGTTTGTATATTGTTCGAAATTTATGCAGGAAATAATCCAGCACAGGTTGGATCTTGAAAAGTCTCCCTGAGCGACTGTCCATTTTGGCATTATCATTGAAATGCCAGAATGTCCATATTTGCTCAAATCTGTGGCGACTCATTGTCTGTGGAAATATAGGGGTACATATCAAAGGATCTGTTGACCAATAGTCTTTCAAGCTATCTTTTCTTGTTTGACCCATCAGAATAACTAGGCCAAGGAATTTCTTGATGTCCTTCTGTGTAACCGGAGACCACCGTAGTGTTCTAGATGGTGTTTTGCGTTTCATTGCAGTTTGATCATGATAGTTGGACAGCTCTTTGCGCAACATCTCAAACAATTCATCACCAAAAAAGAGATTGGTCACAGAGGGTACAGAGTCACACTGAGATGGAAATGTAGTGACCCCAGCATGACCTTCAAACATTTGTAAGCGTGGTGGTGTGTCAATTTCAGACCAACAATTATCAGTAGCTTCGTCAGTGTTGGAATCACTTGAAAGCACCGCCACCTTGCACTTCCTTACAGGTCTAATAATTTCACTGTCAGTAGAATCAGTGGAATCGTCTCTGGAATCGTCAAAACAGTCATCTGCATCTTCGATCTCACTAGGAATATCCGATAAATTATCGTTAAATACTTCCAGAAGTGCATCAGTTTTGTTGGTTTCCTTCCTTTTTCTGAGAGAGGACATTTCTAAAAGCGCCAGGAACTTGAAGATGAAGACTATTCAAATGACCAAAATACAATGTAACTGCAACGCTTTATGGGTTCATGCAATTATATAGTTTTTCGTAGATTGACCTCCATGGTTTCCACCAATGAGATCGCTTCATTCGATGTGGACAAGACAGTGTGTTGACATCTAAGGTCCATAACAGATGGCGTGTGAAACACGAGAAAACTCGTGAGCAGTCCTTAACACATTTCGTACCGCAGAGAAATCTCTAAGACATACGCCAGGGACCGCACGATATTGGGCAAACTGCACGTTAATTAAATCATCTCACGATGCGGTCCTTAACAGATGGTGCGCAAAACATGAGAAAACTTGTGAGCGGTACGCAATGTATTAATCTGGCTCTTAGAATTTAGGATCAAGGGCCGATGGGCAGGTGCTACTTTGTGAGTCTCTTTTTGCTTCTGCAAAATCCCCCACCCCCTCCCATCATTTTTCTCCAGCACTTTAATGAAAATGAACCTTTGGATTTATCCAGTTAGTTTCCTTGGTCTACTGTTTGCATATGGTGGTGGCAGTAGTGGCAGAAACCCTCAGCTTCCCTAGTCTGCCTATTAAAACTTGCTCTTTATCCCATGAGGTGGAAAGACTTGTAATATCCACTACTGCCCCTTCCAGAGAAGGTAAGGTGTGCCAGGGCCCAGCAGCAGAACAGTGAAATCTGCTTCCTTTCATTATCGCTGCTGCTTTTATCTCATTCTCACACTATTCACCAGGACAGGTCCAATCTGAGGAGTCTGGTTCTTTTACCCTAAAATTTGTTTTCCTAGAGAACTACACGCTCAACATGTGTTTTTACTTGAATTTACTTTCCAGGATAACACCTGTATGGAAAGCTGCACACCAGTTACAGTATTCATTTCAGAAAGGAAATAGCCTTTGGCAGATTGGAAACACAGGCCACAATTTCTTGATGACAGTAATGTACACTGATGTACAACCAAGGCCAGTTCTCCAAAGCTTCAAACCACAAGCATGCACGATTACCAAAAGTGAGGCACAATTAAATTCCCCCCCTGAAAAACTGTCAAAAAATCTTTCCACAATCTCCAGGAGGATGGCTCTCTTCCCTCGCCCGGGCAGTTCACCTCCTCTTCCACAACTAGTAAGAGTCGGGTGGTGACTCGATGCTGAAGCTGCACACTACTTCCTTTTGGGGGCAGGTGGAAAAGGGATGTATTGCAGCTCTCTTTACAATGCTATGCAGTTTACAAAGCGCTAGCACTTCATCCACTCCTCTGAGTCCCGCGAGTGTTCATGCATGCATTCATTCATTCATTCATATACTAAACATTCACTGGGCCGAAGACACGTTATCCGGCGCCGGGTCTCGCCCCACACCACGGAAAGGGTGGGGCGCTCGCTCCCCGAACAGATGCAGCGAGGGGATCAGCCTGTAGGACAACTTCTCCCTCAGCACAGCTTTCAAAGGCTCGTTTGGGGCCAAATGCCTCACCTTCAGGTGGTGCGCACCCGAGCATGGCCGTGCGGCCTGGGCCTCCTCCTGGCTCCCAAAGGAGCAGTCACCACCTGCCCTGAAGGAAACCACAGAAGATGAAGCCCTCTCCGCTGCCCTCGAGTTGGGGGTGAGATCAGGCGGCCGCTGAGGCTCCACTCGGCTCCTCCCCTTCCTCCCTTCAGTTCTGACGCGGCCGTAGAGGCGGCGGCAGCGGCAGAGTCCCGCGGCCGGCGGCGCACCCACCACTCTCGGAGCTCCGACTTCCTCTTCCTTTGGCGCGTCATCATCGCGCGCCAGAGTCGCCCAGGGCGGGGTGGTTGGAAAGGGGAAAAAAGGCCAGCGGAGGAAGCCTCCCGGCGGAAAGAAGAGGGCGGGGGGAGGAGAGCGGTTGCTAGGTTACTTGCGTCATCGGCCCGCGCCGCTTTCCTCCCGCCCCTCTCTCTGGAGTGAGGCGAGAGCCCCGCACAGAGCGAGCGAGACAGCGATCTGAGCTCCGGGCGCTACAGCCGCCGCGGCCGAGAGCGTGAGAGCCTGGGAGCATCCGAAAGACCCCGCCCCCGTGCACTGGCTGCCGCCCAGACCTCCGCCCTAACCTGGGCCAGCGGGAGCGGCGGCCACCGCTCTTCTCCCCCCCTCACCTTCCCGGCCGGCGGCAGCGGCTGCACACGCCGGAGCCCGAGCCCGAGCCGGAGCCGGCGGCTGGGGGGCAGGGAGGCGGCTACCTCGGGCCGGGGGTAGCCAGCTGCTCCGCGGTGAGAGGACGCTGAGAAGGGGCCGGAGGTTCTGTCTGGTCCCGGGGCGCGTGGCGAGGGACCCCCAAGGTGTAGGGAGGGGGTCCCAGCCGCAGCGACACATGCTGGAGCCGGGAGCGGGGGCGGCGCCGAGCGGAGCCGGCCAGGTCCCCCACCTCGCCGCCGCCTCGGTCACCTGCCCGGGGCCTTAGCATCTCGCCCCGGAGTGTATGAGTGGGGGCCTCAAGCTCAGCAACCACCCCCGGCCGGGGGGCGGGGACCCCAATGTGAAGCGGCGGCCGGGGCGGCGGGGAGAGCAGGACCGGCGCCGCGGTCCTTTCCTGACCTTCCCCCTCCCCTGCGCCCCCTCGGGGGTCTTCGCCCTTGGCCAGTCGCCGGCCCCCCGGCTCCTCGGCAGGACTCCAAGAGGAGTTCTTAGGGCCCCCTCCCCCGCCCCAGCCCCGAGGGCGGCGGGGCCGGGGGCACCCGGGGGGCCGGCCGCTGCCTCCGCCCAGAGGAAACTTTATAAAAACAAAATCGGGAGCCTCCCGAACGTGACCGTCCCAGGAGAAGTGGCCCAGGACGGGCAGAAGACAGCCTGAAGAGACCCAGGAAGAGGCAAACAGAGGTAAGCGGGCCGCCGCCGCCTCTGCTCCCGCAGCGCGGAAGAGACCCGGTGGCCGCCTGGTGGAGCGACCCGAGCCCCGCTTCTTCCTCCGCAACGCGCGGGTCGGAGCCTTCCGCAGCGGCAGCAGCCTCAACCCGGAGGAGGAAGGGACCAGCCCCCTCTCCCAGCGCCACGGCTCTTCTCAAAAGTGTGAGTGGCCCGGGCAAGGGGTCGAGGGGTGGGGAGTGGGAGGCTGCCGGTGCGCCCTCCGGAGTTTTGCTGGTGGTTTCCCGGAGTGCTGGGAGTGCACAGACCGGAGGTGGTACCTGTCGTCCTCGCGGCAGGAGAAGGCAGCCGTGTGTCTGGCCTTTCAGCTCTTCTGCGTGTCGTACTCAAGCTGACAGGCTTCTCTTAGAGGAGCTCTGTCTTTCCCCAGAGTGGGTACTTGCACCGCACCTTTCTGTCCGGTAACTGACAAAAGGAAATTGGGGAAGCCGGAGCATAAGTGCACACAAAGGACATCGCTGCAACACACCTTTTCCTGGTACCTCGGGTGCGAAACTGCGCTGTCGTTTCTGTTTCTGGGCAACTCCTTTTTGGAGGTTTTCAAGTGGGAACCTTTCATCCTCTGAGCCCCTGGAAGTAAAATACCTTGTGTGTGTGTGTGTGTGTGTGTGTGCGCGCGCGCGCGTGCGTGCACTCTTCCTTGAAGAGATTTTCATTTCAGTGCCTATCCGTATGGGAGTTTTTTTTTCAACCCCCTCATTTCCTGGGTGCAATTCCTGTGTGTCAGGGGGACACTGTCGCAGACTTCAGTTACTCTAGAAATTGAGTTCTTATGAATCACAACTTAATTGGGGGAGAGCATTCCGTACTTCACCCAGTGTATAAAAGTTGTTATTTCTTACCCAAATACTTAATTAAACATTTTTTTTTGAGTAGTATATGTCCTAATTGCCAGCAGCACTTTTTTATTTGGCAGAATGACTTGAGACTTTCCTTATTTGAGTTTCCTTATTTCTCTGTCAAATGAGAATTTGATATTTGATATTTTGAAGGATGATTTTTTTTCCTTCTATTATTTTAGAGGTGAAATCTATAAATCTTTGATTTGCATTTTAGGTATCCTCTTAGGGTCCTGAATTAAGGTGCAGGAAAGTAATTAACATTTCATATATTTATATAGACCTTAAGGCTTCGGTATAGGGTGGAATTTTATCTATTTAAGGGCAAGCATAGGGAGGACTATGTCCTGAATTATGGCACCTGCAGACGACTGTGTGGTCTTGCTGTCTCTGAAGCCACTACTGAGAGAAGCTCTGTGGGGGTGAGTTGTAAGCCTTGGGTTACTTACCTAACTTCTCCAGTCAGGATCTTGATTCAGTTGATTTAAAACTTCCTCAAACAATGTTGCATCCTGTACTAACAGTCTTTTGAAGTAATGAGTTCTACAGGTTTATCCCAAACTTGTCTCTAACATTCCAGGACACATCCAGAGTTTGGGTTTTGAGAAATGCTAGAACAAGCTGGAGTTCATCTTTTCCTGGTTTTACAGATTTTGATTATTTCTCTTTACCATTATCTTCCCTGACTCTGTCTGTCTTAGACTAATTTCCTCCACTCTTGATCACTTTGCCCTCCTCTGGAATTTTTCCACCTGCTTTTTCTTTGTATGCCTTGTTTGTGTTATGCTTATTTTTTTTTAAGATTTTATTTATTTCTTTTTAGAGAGAGGGGGAGGGAGGGAGAAAGAGAGGGAGGGAAACATCAATATGTGGTTGCCTCTCACTTGGCCCCAACTGGGGACCTGGCCTGCAACCCAGGCATGTGCCCTGAATGGGAATTGAACCAGCGACCCTTTGGTTCGCAGCCCGCCCTCAATCCATTGAGCTACACCAGCCAGGCCGTGTTATGTATGTTTTTATAAGGAACTATAAGTTCTATTTATTTTAAGTGGGTACTGACATGAAAATATTTAGTAGTAGATGTAATGTTAGACATGAAATAAAAAACAAATGTCTCTGGTTTTTTATCTCACTTTGTGACCTTGAGGGATCCATGTACCCCATGTACTACAGAAATAGGAAGAAGGAAAGGCTAGTCTGTCGTTTGGAGGAGGAAGGGATGACGAGGCAACAGACTGTAGTGTGAGTGCAGGTTGTTCTCCATCAAAGTCAATTACTAACTCTAAGAGTCTTTACTGCTTTGACTATAGATTGGTTAAAAGTCATGGTAATGTTTTATTGCATATTTGGATATCAAAGAAAACATACTATTTGGGATCTCTGAGATGGTTTACTTATAGGTGACAAAGGCAGCGAATCACAAATTGCACAAAATTGTAAGAAAGGGGGAATGGACCACTATGTATCCACTGCCACTGTATGCCAGATACTGTTTGGTGCCTGATAGATATAAATGTATTTGTACATTTTTCATTAGGGAAATGTTGGTGTTGAACTACGCAGGGCTAATTGGAATGTCTGCACCAGATCTGGGAAGGTCTCCCTGGAGAAGAAGTGTTTAAGACTTTTGGATTAGAGGGTGTAAAGGACAAATGTAATTAGGAAGTTAGCTTGGTGGGAATGCAGAGGGAAGTTGTTGAATGGGCTTAGGGTCCATCTGTGTTTGTGTAGATATATGTTTACAGATCAAAGAAGCAGTTGAAAACAATGTATTTTTTAGATGATTGAGGAGAAACTGTATTTTAGGCCATGAGGCATTACTTTTCTTTTGGTATTTTCTTTTTCTAGGGAACCAACAGTTTTTTACACCATGGTCATTGAAGAGCTATACAGATTAAGGGGTGAAAAAGAACATCTTTCCAGTATTTTAGTATGTTGCTAGTGGTTTCTTTAAAAAGTAATTCAGAAATGGGGCATTATACTTTGTTTTAGACCTTAAATTTTAGGGTATTATGTTGGAAATCTGAAGACAGTAAACTAATTAAAGTAATGAGTGATATGCTGAAAATGTAGAGCTGGAAGTCTTTTTCAAAGTATTGAGGTTTCTCAAGAGTGCTGATGGAGAATGAAAAATGGGTATTTTTATTTGGGGGGAAGGGGAATCTGTTAAAGTTACCAAAGCTATAGTAAGAACAGAGAAAGGATAAACTCCTTAAGATAAATATTTTAAAAGAGGCTAAGAGTTGAAGTTGGAAAGGGAGGAACAGCCTTAAAACATGGCTACCAGTTCAGTCTTAGGGCACATGATTGTGTGTTTTGGAAACAGCTGTGATACACTTGTAGCGTATATAGGTCCCCTGAGGTTAAGTTCAAAAGAATATATAAGATTTCAATGTTAAGAAACTTATACATAAAAGGACAGATTTCTTTCACCATATTTATGTTTTTAAAGTTTGCCCAGCATTATTATCCTAAGTTTGGTCTTTAACATGACGGAGTGGGGCTAAAAATAGCTGGCAGAGAGGGCTGCTTCCCTTGCTAGCAGTTGGTGTGTGTCTTTGTGTCCTGTACAATGAAGGGGATATCCCTGTGTTGGCACAGAAGTGCTGAAAATTCTTTTTTAAAAAACACAAAACAACGTGGCACTTAAAAAAATGCAGACGTCTTTGAGGCATGAGCTACTGGAAGA
>PVJI01023981.1:0-15719 GCA_004026765.1 Micronycteris hirsuta
TAAGACTGTCAGCTGATTTCTCAAAGGGGACCTTGCAGGCAAGAAGGGGCTGGACAGAGGTGTTCCAAGTCATGAAAGGCAAGGACCTACATCCAAGAATACTCTATCCAGCAAAGCTATTATTTAGAATGGAAGGGCAGATTAAGTGCTTCTCAGATAAGGTAAAGTTCAAGAAGTTCATCACCACCCAGCCTTTATTGTATGAAATGTTAAAGGGAGTTATATGAGGTTTGGAGGAATATCAACAGGGGAGTGGTAGGGGGAGAGGGTGGGAATGGGGCACAGAATAGTAGCATAAATGGGAGGTAGACAACAGACAGGGGGAAGTTAGAATAGTATAGGAAGTACAGAAGCAGAAGGACTTATGTGTATGACCTATGGACAAAACTAAAGGGAGGGGAAAGGGGGCGTAAGGGGGTGGGGGCGAGAAGGGGGGGAAAGTGGGACAACTGTAACAACATAATCAATAAAATATAGTTAAAAAAAAAGAAATTATATGCAAAAGAACTAGGGTGGGCTCTACCACCGGCCATCTAGACACTGGCCTTATGCCAAGCCTACGCAAGTGCCCTGCATACAAGGAGACTGCTTCTTTCCCCTGGAAGCTTTGGAAGTGGGACTTGCTATGTGAGGACAAGTTTCTTGTGGCTGCAGGGAGGACATGCATTTGTTTTATGGATGCTGCCTCAGTACTGGAGGGCATCTGATTCCTGCAAGTCCCTGATTCAGGCCGAAGGCTGCCAGAGGTGCTCACACCAGCTCCAACTCACCTCTTCTACCTCCTGCCCACCAGACTTGACAGTGCTCTCTTCCTCCCACCCCCAGGCAAGCTTGTGTGGCCTCCAGAGACCCTGATGCAACTCAATGCACCCGCTGCAACAGCTTATTCCAGAAAGGCCATGGCTGTGTAACAGGAATACTGTGATACATCCCCTCCCCACCTCCTCCTTCCCCTCTTCTGAGAATGTGTGTGGAATGGTGTATCCAACTCAAAGAGTTGAGTGTAGCAGGATCCTTGCTTTCAGCAGACAAATGTGACTCAGTCTTACCCTCTAGCTCTAGACATGCTTGCTATCTGCACTCCCTCTGTCCCCACTCTCTCCAGAACCAACAAGACCTGCAGTGGAATGGTGCCCCTGCAAAAGGTCTGCCCGCATCCTAACCCTGGAACCTATGAGTGTGAACTGAGTTGGGAAAAGTGTGCTTGAAGATGTAATTAAGAATCTTGAGATGAGATCATCCTGGATTAGTGGATGAGCCCTGAATCCAATGACAAGTGTCCTAAGAGACACCAAAACAGAATAGAGGGTCTTGTGAAGATGAAGGCACAAACCAAAGAAGGCCTGGAGCCACCAGGAGCTGGAAGAGGCAAAGGATCAGGCCCTGGAGCTCTTGGAGGAAGCACAGCCCTGCAAGCAACCTGATTTTGGACATTTGGCATCCAGATCTGTGAGATAAGAAATTTGCTCTTTTAAGCCACCCAGCTGGTGGTGATTTGTTATGGTGGCCCCAGGGGAACTAACACACCAATCGTGACAAATCCAGTGGTCCAGTCCTAGTCCTGCTCTACCCCACTCAACAGCAGCACTTGAAGGTGGCCGTCTGTCCTTCAGATGCCTCCTTCTCTGCTTTCCTGACTGCACATGCTTATTCCTGCCTCCCAGGATGCTTTCCCAGTCTTCCTGCTGGATCCCTTACTTCTTCCTGACTTCTAAATGTTAGAGGCCCCAGCTCCACCTTCATGGATCCCCTTGGTGGAATCATCCGGCCTCACGGCCGTATACACCATCCACAGAGTAGACACTGTGGGATTGACCTCTGCAGGAATCTGGCACACAAGGGGGTCTCAAAAACTCTGGAGAAAGAGTGAATTTTTTCACATGAATTCCTATTTTATTTTATTTTATTGATTTATTTAAAAGATTTTGTTTTATTGATTTTTAGAGAGAGGGGAAGGGAAGGAGAAAGAGAAGGAGAGAAACATCAATGTGTGGTTGCCTTGAGTGCCCCTACCAGAGACCTGGCCCACAACCCAGGCACGTGCCCTGACTGGGAACCAAACCAGCGACCCTTTGGGTCTCAGGCTGGCACTCAATCCACTGAGCCACACCAGCCAGGGTTATTTTATTTATTTTTTTAATCCTCACCAAAGGATATTTTTTTTTTTATTGATTTTTAGAGAGAGAGGAAGGGAGAAAGAAACATCTATGTGAGAGAAGCATCGATCAGTTTTCTCCCATACACGCCCCGACTGGGGATCAAACCCAAAACCTAGGTATGTGCTCTGAGAATCAAACCCACAACCTTTTGGTGTAGGGGACAATGCTCCAACCAACTGAGCAACCTGGCCAAGGTAGAATGCCCATTTTAAATGTGTTTACCATATTCACTTTGAAATCACTTTTAGATTTACTTCTTGTTCTTCTCATAAAGCCCTGTGGCTTTTGAGTGACTGTGTGTTAGCCCCTCAGCTCTTTTGTGGCAGAATCTGGCCTCTGGATCTTCCATGTGTCTCCTCCTAGTCCCCCTGACACAGCGGGCAGCCCCCAATGGCTCACTTCACTGATCACGCTCCCTAGGATTTCTCTGCAGGAGACATCCAGTCAGCGTGACTCGGTCCTTTGACTAGAAAGGCTTCTAGCGAGGCTTTCCCTCTAGAATGGGTTGGCAAGGTATGACCCCTGGGCCAAATCTGGCCAACCACCTGTTTTTGTAAAGGAAGTCTCACTGGCACACGGCCATGCTCATTTGTGTCCCTACCACCTGGCTGTCCATGCACCAACAGCAGAGCGGAGTAGCTGCGACAGAAACCCGAGGGCCCACAGAGGAAAACCTATTTACTCTCTGGCCCTTTACAGAAACAGCTTGCTGACTTGGCTTTGCAACGTTCGAATAAGATACAGTGAAGGTTTGCCCCTCCTTGGTTTGAGCGCAGAGTCTATTCTGAATCTATTCTGGAATAGAGTACGGTGTGACTTTTTTTTTTTTTTTTAAGAATTTATTTAGAAGGGAAGGGAGGGAGAAAGAGAGGAAGAGAAACATGGATGTGTGAGAGAAATATCAATCAGTTGCCTCTCACATATGCCCCAACTAGGACCGGTGCCACAACTAGGCTTGTGCCCTGACTGGGAATCGAACCAGCAACCTTTTGTTTTGCAGGACAATACCCAACCACCTGAGCCACACCAGTCAGGGCAAGGTGTGATTTTTTCTGCTTTCCCATTTATAGCACTCAAGGGCTTTGAAATTGTATGAATTCTATTACATTCATGAAGGTTTCCACAATCGTTAACAACCTTCCTCCTCCCTCCTGATCTCAAAAGGAGGCTTTGATTACTAAGGTCCCTATGCTTCATGAGGCCTTCTGATTGATGCCTGTGACACTCCCAGGTTTCTCTCTTGTGTGGCCTCTGATGGGTCCTGCGTGTCCAGTTTTGGCTGAAAGCGTCCCCACTCTGGAATCTTAATGCTTCTTCAAGGTATGAATACTGCGATGGGCGGCGATGACATGGGACCGATGGTCCCTGAATGTCTCCCTGCACTCTCACCTGGGAGAGACGGGCGTTTCCACAGAGGGAATCCTCAGAGGAACCAGGGGTTGGGAGCTCACAGGCTTCTCGCCACTGTGAACTCCGCATGTAGTTAGTACTATGGGGTTCAGAACAAGCCACCAAGATGTGGCTCAGTGGTATGCAGATGGTTTTGTGCTAAAAGCAATACCTGCCGGCTCAAGAGAAACTTCTGCCCCTTCCTTAACTACCTAGAAGAACTTGAGTTAACAGCCTTGCCCATAAGAAGAGATTACCAGAAATAACCTCTTTTGCTCTGTCTGCAGGGCAGGGAAAACTACTAATCACTAACTTATGTTCTCCCTTCAGTAGCACTTTGAAGCCCCCAAGGCAGCTCGCCTTAGCTCAGAATGTCAGAACCCATGTCCTCTCTGTCTCTGAACTTGTCATGTATGGTGGGTTCCCATACATAAGTATGTAATTAAACTTGGTTGTTTCCTCTTGCCGGTGTGTCTCATCCTTTTAGACCAGCCAAGAGAACCCTGAGGGTAGAGGAACCGTTCCTCCTTCCTCACCGTGCAACACATCAAAGCTCCTCCACACATCGGCCAGATGCGCACGGCTTATTTAGGCTGTGAACTGTCTGGCATGTAATAGGTATGACCTGTCTCTGAAATTTTTCCTGCATTCTTTATATTCTATTCAGCTTTTCTCTAGTGTTGACAGAGTGGACAAAAAAAGGGGCCGCATCATAAACCTGACAAGCTCCAGGGGTGGGGGGCCTGCATGGTAGCCCTACAAACTCAGAGACTGAAAGTAACCACACAGGATGGTCTGAACATAAAAATTCCTAACTAAAAGCAAATTATGGTGGGAAGTCATGCCCTAGGCCTGTAGCTTCCAGGCAAAGGTCAACCTTTACCTGAAGTGAGCCTGTCTACTGTCTTTTCGTGTTTGAACTAACGTACCTCTGAAATGCCAGTGATCTCCTTTTCCAGACCCTTCCAGGCACAGCCACAGGCACCAGGGTGGAGACCACGGAGCCCTCACCATTACCGTGTTCCCTGCACACTGTCTCCACGTGCTGTGTCAGCCACGAGCCGTCTGTGCCGCCAGTGCAAAGGAAGCGTGTGTCTCTCCGTTTCACTCTCTGCCCAGTCTCAGGGGGTTTCTCCCCACGTTGCCTTCTTGCCGTCCCCCCCTCCCCCTTAATCTATTAAATCTGCCCAGTGGATTTCGTGTAACCTTCTTTACACCTCTTCCTTTATTCAAATGTATAAAATAAGCTGCCATTCTCCAGAGCATTTTCTTAATCCAGAGATTTTGCTTCCTGGCAATTATCATCAGTTTGGCACAAATAAACTCATAAAAATTCTCCACAGGTATAAACATTTGTCACATCAACAACTGTTTGACCAATAATAAAAGTGCTCTCCTGAGAAGAGGCCCCTCTGCCCCCCCAGACACCCAGATACACCCCCCCATCACATGTGTGCTTGCTGAAAGGGCCTCGTCTGGGAAGGGTCTCCGGCACTTGTTACATTCATGGAGCCTTTTCCATTGCGAAGTCTTGATGAGTGCTTCAGCAACTCAGCGCTCCACCGCCTCTCATGTGCTGTGAGCCGTGAACCAGGGCCGTGGGTGTGCCGCGTTGCTCACACTCGAGGGCCTTCTCCCTGCTGTGGATCGTCACAGCCCTAGACACGGTCTCCCACAGTTTACGCCAGCCTGGGGTTTCTCTCGGGGTGTGAAGGTGAGAACAAGTGTCTGCTTCTCCTTGTTTTCTCACACTTCCTACCACACAAGACCCTTCCCCCCGGATATCCCCTGGGCTGCAGGACAAGTGAGCGCAAACCTCCCTCCAGTGTGCTTTCTTCCAAGGAGTAGGTTGTGACTTGCTTGTAGGTCCCTTACTGCACATATCACACTTGGACGATCCTTTCTTCTAAGATGCCTGTGGTTTCTTGGGATTTGCAAGATTCTTCAGAACTGGATCTCTGGAGCCCAACCTTCGGGAGTTCTCCCCACACCGTCCCTCCACACTTAGTGACCTCAGAAATGCCACGCTTTCAGGTTGATTCCACCTTCCTGGCTCTGCTCTCACCATCTGACAAGTAAAAACACATGACCTGATCCCCACTCTGAGCAAAAATCAACATGAGGAAACAGAATAATCGTGTACACCAAAGAGAGAATGATAGTGTGCCGCCCTCATCGTCACAACCGTAACAAGGAAGGCAGGGAATAGGCAGAGCGAACACCGCCAAGAGCCAGTGGACAAAGAAGGCTGAGCACACTGGTAAGACACAAAGGAGCGTGAACAAAAACCGAGGAAGGGAACAAAAAACAAAACACCTGGCAAATGAAGGAAGTCAACCCCAGAAAAGGGGCGAGAAAACAAGGAGGCAGGTAAGGGGGATAGCTGAGGGCCAAAGGTTCCCTGTCCACACGGAGCCAGAGGACAGGAGTTGCTGTGAGGTATTTACGTGGAGGTTCCCCTCAGATTCCCACCCGGTGGCTTAGAGCCCAAGAGAAAATGAGGAATCATCAAAACCAGTGCTCTGCCCTGGGTGCTCGGACACTTCCAACGCACAGGGAAGGAGCTGCACAAGGAGGGGGCTGTGGATCCTCCCTCCCTCCCCTGTGTGGGCAAAGTTTTCTGTCCTTAGCTGCCTTCAGATCTGGTACTCATGGTGCTTCCCCTTGTCCTAATCTGATGATGATCAGATTAGGTTGGAAAAACGGAAATTCTGTTCATAGCACTGAAAACAGGAAAGAGCATTTCAGAGACCACAACGAGCCTCAGCCCTTGTATCCACATGAAACAGGTAAGCTACAGAGCTTGGGGAGGGGGAGGCGGCGGGGAGGCAGGCGGGCAGGTGGGCAGGGCTACACTGTAAGGGGACAGCTACCTCGGGACGGAAGTAAACATCCCACGGGCAGGGTCTTCAGTACAAAGGCGGATCATCTGGGCTGGGGAGGCAAGGGCAGACTCCGAGCACAGGAAAACTGCTCATCTCCAGAGAGGGAAATATCAGAACCTGACATTAATGGGAAGCAGAAATAGCCCACATTTCACCAGGAAGGAGCATGCAGCTTGCAAGGACACAGAGACTAAAACTGAACTGAACTCTTTCCAGGGGTGTCCAGCCTGCGGTCCACGGGCTGCATATGGCTCAGGATGGCTCTGAATGCGGCCCAACACAAAATCATAAATTTACTTAAAACATTATGAGATTTTTTTTTTTTTTTGTGATTATGGGTCTCAGTGTATTTAATATGTGGCCCAAGACAACTCTTCTTCCAGTGTGGCCCAGAGACACCAAAAGGTTGGCCACCCCTGCTGGACCCTGGCTACAAACAAATGGGTGGAAGCACTGACTTGGTCAGCAAGGGGTGAACTGAGTCAGATCACGTGCCCAAGATTTTCCATCATCACACCCTAACAGAGATGCCTCCTGGAAAGTTCGGACAGTGCCAGTACCCCACGTATGGCCACGGCCTCATGCATCTTCTAAGGTCACCCAGTCCTTAAACACACAATTCCTGCTGCCACTAGAGAATCTGGTTGTGGGCAACCAGATTCAGCAGGGTAAAGAGGAGGCTTTGAGTATGTGTTTGTGTCTGATGAGCAAGAAAAGTATGGAGCAATAGGCCAAGGGCCACGTCTAGGAAGACTCTTCTAGTAGGAAAGGAGACGGTCAGGGCTGCCTGACTGAGCAGATGCCACAGTGAGGGGAGTGCAAGGGAGTAATTGTTTTCCTCTTCTACCACCAGTGCCTCTGGTCACCAAATGGGTGTGGGTAGGGGTGTTCTAAACTGAGCAATTCTCAGACACTGGCTGAGTGCCCCACAATTTAACTCAACTCTGACACTGTCTACCTGGAGAGAGCATCACGTCCTGTGGATTAAGGGCCAAGGCCTATAAGACTTGCTCACTTCAGCCCGGCTGGTGTAGCTCAGTGGCTTGAGCACAGGCTGGGAACCAGAGGGTCCCGGTTCGATTCCCAGTCAGGGCACATGCCTGGGTTGCAGGCCAGGTCCCCAGTGAGGGCCATGTGAGAGGCAACCATACATTGCTCTTCCTCCCTCCTCCTCTCTCTAAAAATAAAAATAAATAAAATCTTAAAAAAAAAAAAAAAAGACTCGCTCACTTCAGACACCAATCACAAGTCCAGGTTGTCACCTGTGCTTCCGACTGGCTGTAAATCAGAGAGTCCCAGGACCCCATCCTCAGGTTCCATTAATTTGCTACAGCCATGCGCAGAACTTAGGAAAACAGTTTTCTTATATTGCCAGTTTATTACAAATGATATTAAAGGTTACAAATAAACAGCCAGATGAAGAGATACATAGGCAGAGGGGAAGGAGCTTTCTGTCCCCAGTGGATTTAGGGGGTGCTACCCTCCTGGCAAGTGGGTGCATTCTTGTTGACCAATCCAGAAGAGCTCATCTAATCTCATTGTTTTTATAGAGCTCAATATCCAGCCCCTTCCCAGAGGTCAGCAGGTATGGGAGAAGCTCCAACCCTCCAATCACTAGGTCTTTCTGGTGACCAGCCCCATCCTGAGTCTACCCAGGGTTCCCACTTAAAGTCATCTCGTTAGCATAAACTCAAAAGGAGCTTACTATGAGTAATAAGAAAATCCTATCACTCAGAAAATTCCAAGAGCTCTGTGCCACGAGTTGAGGACAAAGTCCCTATATATTTGTTATACCACAGAAAAAAAATGCAAACCTTATTTGGGTGGTAAGGCAAGGTCATGTGAATGACAGCAGAGGGAAGCTAGTCTTATCAGACCCAAGAACTGGGGCTACAGCTGCCACAGCCTGGCCTGCCTTGTGGCTTTCCTCTGCAGAGGGTGGATATTGTGGGGCTAAACTGGGGAAGTTTGAGTTAAGACAGAACAAATAAGGCAGTCCTCCTACTCTGTGCATTTGTCAGTAACCATAGACCTGCTGCAGATGGTCCTATCTTGTTTAACAAGATACTGAGTTGTTTTTCAGAGACAGCCAACCAAAACTGCATGTTATGCATCCTGGAAGTACACACACAAGAAAGGACTTTAACCTTCAGCTGCCCCTGGAACCGAAGTCTAGCCCCCTCACCACCACCTGCCCCTCCCCCTGCACATACACAGAACCAAAGGACTTGGACATCACTGAACTTGAACACTGGAACCGTTTCATAAGCCAAGGGTCCATTCTCCAGGAAGATCCAGTGCTAACACCCTTTACTATAAATGGTCAAGTTCCAAGATCCTCCAATTAAAACTTGCCCCACCAGAACTTCCACACATGTGTTCCTCCAAACTCCTTAAAAACCCTTAACCAAGTCCAACAGGTGAGGTGGATTTGAGGCACATTAGGTCTCCTATCTTCTATATGGGCACCTTCTCGATCAATAAACCTTCCCTTACCCTGAACTCTGAAAGCATCGGGCACACAAACTTGGGTTTGGTAACACCCTGACGGACTCTCAGTGACCAGGGAGGGAAAGCCATACAGGAGAGCTGGTCTCTCTTTGTCCACCTCAGCTCCTCCCAAAGGCCCCCGATTTCACAAATCAGAGTGGAAAAACTATAGTAGAGAGAATTTATATCTGGAAAGGTCCATCACTTCATGTATAGTACAAAGTTATTTTGGTTTCACTGAGAACATCGCCAGAAAAAAATTTCCACAAAGAGTAGGCAATGGAAATCATACTTACTATCAAAAATGAACTGTAACTATTAATGGGACAGATTTTTTCAAAAGCTTTTCAGTTTTGACTTCCGGCAAGATGGCGCCATAGGTGGACACACCGTACCTCCGCACACAACCAAACGAAGAAAAAACAGAAATTTAATTAAACAAAAACAGCCAGATCCAACAGAAAATCAAACTGAGAGGAAGTCCGACAACCAAGGAGTTAAAGAAGACACTCACATCCAGTCTGGTAAGCGGGGCGGAGCCGGGCGGAGAGAGAGCACATGGCCACTCCGCAGCGAGCCGGGTGATGAGCGCACGGCAAGACCGCGGTTTGTGGAGTGGGACTGGCAACGCTGCAGCACGCGGAGACGGGTGAGCCTGACCAAAACGCGGCCAGCGCCCAGCCCACTCGGAACCAGCGGGGCCAAGACTGGTGGACCAGGCAGGTCCTAATTCACGTGCAGACAAACCGGGAGAAAAAGCAGGGTGCAACCCATCAAAGCGGGGAAATAAAACCTCAAACCACCAATTGAAAACACCTGTGGGAGGTGAGACGGCGGGAGGAACTCCCAGCCTCACAGGAGAGTTCATTGGGGAGACCCACGAGGGCTTGAAACTGTGCGGGCCTGTCCACCGACCCCGGAGCGACCCCGGAGCCAGCGCAGAGGGGCTCAACTTGCTTGTGGGAAGCGGTGTGGGTGCGGAGAGCGGAGCAGGCACCATTGTGCTCTCAGGTCCCACCCCCACAGGTGCGTCACAACATAGTGACGAGGGTTACCCTGCCCCCACAGACAGCGTCACAAAATAACGACGTGAGTTGACCCACCCTGGTGAACATCTAAGGCTCCGCCCCTTAAAGTAACAGGCGCACCAGGGGGAAAAAAATGGCCCAAATGAAAATACAGATCAAAGCTCCAGAACTAACCGACCAAGAGATAGACAACCTATCAGATGCACAGTTTAAAACACTGGTAATCAGGTTGGCCACAGAATTCGACGAGAAATTATCACAATTACTTGAACAAATGAGGCAATTACTTGAACAAATGAGGAGAGATCTGCAGGGAACCAATAGGGATAAGAAGGAAACTGGGACTCAAATCAACAGAGTGGACCAGCAGAAAGAAAAAAACATCCAACCAGAAAAGAATGAAGAAACAAGAATTCAAAAAACAGAGGAGGAGCTCAGAAACCTCCAGGACATCTATAAACGGCCCAACATACAAATTATAGGGCTGCCAGAAGGAGAAGAGGAAGACCAAGAGATTGAAAACTTATTTGAACAAATAATGATGGAGAACTTCCCCAAGCTGGTGAAGGAAATAGACTTTCAGGAAGTCCAGGAAGCTCAGAGAGTCCCAAAGAAGTTGAACCCAAAGAGGAACACACCAAGACACATTATAATTACATTACCCAAAATTAAAGATAAGGAGAGAATCCTAGAAGCAGCAAGAGAAAAGGTGACAGTTACCTACAAAGGAATTCCCATAAGACTGTCAGCTGATTTCTCAAAAGAGACCTTGCAGGCAAGAAGGGGCTGGACAGAGGTGTTCCAAGTCATGAAAGGCGAGGACCTACATCCAAGAATACTCTATCCAGCAAAGCTATCATTTAGAATGGAAGGGCAGATAAAGTGCTTCGCAGATAAGGTCAAGTTCAAGAAGTTCATCACCACCCAGCCTTTATTGTATGAAATGTTAAAGGGATTTATATAAGGCATGGAGGAATATCAACAGGGGAGTGGTAGGGGGAGAGAGGGGGAAAAGGTGCAGAGAATAAGTAGCATAAATGGGAGGTAGAAAACAGACAGGGGGAGGTTAAGAATAGTATAGGAAATGCAGAAGCAAAAGAACTTATGTGTATGACCTATGGACAAAACCAAAGGGTGGGGGCCCTGGCTGGTGTAGCGCAGTGGATTGAGTGCGGGCTGGGAACCAAGTGGTCTCTGTTCGATTCCCAGTCAGGGCACATGCTTTGGTTGCGGGCCAGGTCCCCGTGAGGGCCATGTGAGAGGCAACCATACATTGCTGTTTCTCTCCCTCTCTTTCTCCCTCCCTTCCCCTCTCTCTAAAAATAAATAAAAATAAAATCTTTAAAAAAAAAACAGCTAAAGGGTGGGGAGAGGGGGGTAAAGGCTGGAGGGGAAGAAAGGGGGGAAAATGGGACAACTGTAATAGCATAATCAATAAAAAAATTTTTTAAAAAGCTTTTCAAAAAAAGATTAAATTAAATGCTTCTCCAGTGTGACCTGAGCACTCTCTCAGAAGCTACTAGTAACCTCCCAACACCACTCTCTTCTTTCCTACTAAAAGAAACACATTTGTATCAGGGGGACAAAGTGCTCAGATAAAAGACCACATCCCCAGCCTCTCCTGCAGCCAGGCCTGGCCACACGATACAGTTCTGGCCAATGAAATGAAATCAGGAGTCACTGGACAGGGCTTCCAGAAAGTGCTTTAAACCCTGTTATTAAAAGTATGGCACTTTGTTGGAAAGGCGGAATCTCAGGCAACAGTCCAGACCTGCACATCTGGGATTTGCTTTTTAACAAGATCCCCTGTTGATTCTGAGAAATACTGATTTAAGGGGAGCTGACTTAGTCAGCTTCCTGTTTCTTCCTGTCTGGAATGTGAATGTGATGGCTGGAGCTACAGTGGATGCTTTTTCACCACAACGTGATCTCTGAAAAGCCACATGCTAAGAATGGCAGTGGGGGAAAAGGAGCCTGGGGCACTGATGCATCATGGAGCCACACACTGCCTGGACCTACCTTCCTTATGACTTCTTTAATAGACAGAACAACCTCTACTATGTGCATTTACTACTGAGAAGGAGCCATAACAGATGTACAACAGGAAATCAGAAATCCCTGCCATGGCCACATAGCTTGGTTAGAGTGTCGTCTTGATAGCCAAGGTTGCAGGTTCAATCCCTGATCAGAATCAATCAATGAATGCATAACTAAGTGGAACAACAAATAGATGTCTCCCTCTCTCTCTCCCTTCCTCTCACTCTAAAAATTAATAAATAAGCCCTGATTGGTTGGCTCAGTCGGTTGAGCACTGTGCTGAAAAGCAAAAGGTCATTGGTCCAATTCCTGGTCAGGACACATGCCTGGGTTGCAGGTTTGGTCCCCAGTCGGGGCATATGCAACAGGCAATTGATCAGTGTTTCTCTCACATTGATGTTTCTCTCCCTCTCTTTCTCCCTACCTTCCCCTCTCTATAAAATCAATCAATCAATAAATTTTTTTAATTAATAAATAAAACAAGGTGACTTCCAGGCAAGATGGAGGCATAAGTAGATATGCTCTGCTTCCTCATACAATCAAAAGAACAATAACCAATTTAAAAACAAAAAACAACCAGAACTGCCAGAAAATTGAACTGTATGGGAGTCCGACAAACAAGGAGTTAAAGAAGAAACAGTAGGAGGGGCGGAAGCAGGAAGCTGGGGCACAGAGGATGTTCAGCAAGGCAGCGGCTGGTGGACGAGGTGGGCAAAGTGGCAGCAGGCAGACTGGGTGTCCCCACATTGGTGTGCAGATAAACTGGGAGGAACAAGTGGGGAGATAGACAGATGACAGAACCCAGGGTTCCAGCACTGGGAAGTAAAACCTTAAAACCTCTGGCTATAAAAACTTGTGGGGATAGTGGCAGCAGGAGAAACTCCCAGCCTCACAGGAGAGTTTGTTGGAGAGACAGACCCATGGGGTCCTAGAACATACACAAACCCGCTCACCCAGGAATCAGCACCAGAAGAGCCCTCCATTTGTGAGTAGTGGGGAAAGTGACTGGAAGCAGTGCAAAAGCGAGAAAGTGGTATTGTTCCCTCTTTGACCTCTCCCCCACATGGTGCCACAATGCAGCTATGTGGGTTGCCCTGCCCTAGTGAATACCTAAGACTCCACCCCTTACAATGTAACAGGTACATCAAGAAAAAGAAATATGGCCCAAATGAAAGAACAGATCAAAGATCCACAAATAGAACTAAGACATGAAGAGACAGGCAACCTATCAGATGCAGAGTTCAAAACACTGGTAATCAGGATGCTAACAGAAATGATTGAGTATGGCCTCAAAATGAAGGAAGACATGAAGGCCATACAAAGTGAAACAAAGCAAAATATATAGGGAACCAACAGTAAAGGGAAGGAAACTGGGACTTACATCAACAATTTGGAGCAGAAGAAAGAAATAAACATTCAACCAGAACAGAATGAAGAAACAAGAATTCAAAAAAATG
The DNA here is from genome assembly GCA_004026765.1 of Micronycteris hirsuta. NCBI lineage: Eukaryota > Metazoa > Chordata > Mammalia > Chiroptera > Phyllostomidae > Micronycteris > Micronycteris hirsuta. The sequence goes on from PVJI01023981.1 coordinate 13,446, forward strand.
AGAAGAAGCTTAGGAACCCCAGGGAGAACTTTAAACGTTTCAACATCTGAATCATAGGGGTACCAGAGGAGAAGAACAAGAAATGGAAAACTTATTTGAAAAAATAATGCAGGAGAACTTCGCCAATCTGGCAAAGGAAATAGACTTCCAGGAAGTCCAGGAACCTCACAGATTCCCAAAGAAGTTGGATCCAAGGAAGCACACACCAAGGCACATCATAATTACATTACCCAAGATTAAAGATAAGGAGAGAATCTTAAAAGCAGCAAGAGAAAAAGAGACAGTTACCTACAAAGGAGTTCCCCTAAGACTGTCAGCTGATTTCCCAAAAGAAACCTTGTAGGCAAGAAGAGGCTGGAAAGAAATATTCACAACAAAGAAAGAAAACTTCAGGCCAATATCACTGATGAACATTGACGCTAAAATTCTCAACAAAATATTAGCAAACGCATCCAGCAATACATTAAAAAGATCATTCACCATGATCAAGTAGGTTTCATCCCAGGGATGCAAGGATGGTACAACATTCGCAAAACAATAAGCGTAATACATCACATAAACAAAAGCAAAGACAAAAATCACATGATCATATCAATAGATGCAGAAAAAGCATTCGATAGGTACAACATCCATTTATGATAAAAACACTTAGCAAAGTGGGAATAGAGGGAGCATTCCTCAACATAATAAAGGCCATATATGAGAAACCTACAGCCAACATTATACTCAATGGACAAAAACTAAAATTTTTCCCACTAAGATCAGGAAAAAGACAAGGTTGCCCACTATCACCATTTCTATTCAACATAGTTCTGGAAGTTTTGGCCACAGCAATCAGACAAGAAAAAGAAATAAAAGGCATCCAAATTGGAAAGGAGGAGACCAAACTGTTGCTGTTTGCAGACGACATGGTAGTATACTTAGAAAATCCTATAGACTCTGCCAAAAAACTACTCGATCTAATAATTGAATTTGGCAAGACAGCAGGATATAAAGTCAATATCCAGAAATCAAAGGCATTCTTGTATGCCAACAGTGAAACAACAGTAACAGAAATCAGGAAAAAAATCCCATTTGATATAGCAACAAAAAAAATAAAATACCTGGGAATAAACCTAACCAAGGAGGTAAAAGACCTGTACTTAGAAAACTACACAACACTGAAGAGAGAAATCATGGAAGTCACAAACAAATGGAAACATATACCATGCTCATGGATTGGAAGAATCAACATCATCAAAATGTCCATACTCCCCAAAGCAATATATAGATTCAATGCAATCCCTATCAAAGTTCCAATGACATATTTCACGGATATAGAACAAACACTTCAAAAATTTATATGGAACCATAAATGTCCCCGAATATCAGCTGCAATCTTGAGAAAGAAGAGCAAAGCAGGAGGGATCACAATTCCTGATATCAAACTATATTACAAGGCCACTGTAATCAAAACAGCCTGGTACTGGCATAAAAACAGACAGATAGACCAATGGAACAGAATAGAGAGCCCAGAAATAAACCCAAGTCTCTACGGGCAATTAATCTTTGACAAAGGGGGCAGAAGCATAAAATGGAATAAAAATAGCCTCTTCAGCAAATGGTGTTAGGAAACCTGGATGGCTACCTGCAAAAAAATGAAACTCGAGCACCAACTTACACCATACACAAAAATAAATTCAAGGTGGATAAAAGACTTAAATGTAAGTCGTGACACCATAAAAGTTCTAGAGGAAAACATCGGTAGGACAATCTCAGACATTCCACGCAGCAACATCTTCAATGATATGTCCCCTAGAGCTAGGGACATAAAGGAAAGAATAAACAAATGGGATCTTATCAAAATAAAGAGCTTCTATGGGGCTAAAGAAAATAGTATTAAAATAAAAAGAGAACCAACCGTATGGGAAAACATATTTGCCAATGACACCTCAGACAAGGGTCTGATCTCCAAAATATACAAAGAACTCATCTGACTCCACTCCAGGAAGACAAAAAACCCCATTAAAAAATGGGCAATAGACATGAACAGACACTTCTCGAAAAAAGACATAAAGAGGGCCCAGAATCATATGAAAAGATGCTTAACATCATTAGCCATCAGAGAGATGCAAATTAAAACCACAATGAGATACCACCTCACACCAGTCAGAATGGCCATCATCAACAAAGCAACGGATAACTGTTGGAGGGGATGTGGAGAAAAGGAAACCCTACTGCACTGTTGGTGGGAATGCAGACTGGTGCAGCCACTGTGGAAAACAGTATGGAACA
>PVJI01023982.1:0-22657 GCA_004026765.1 Micronycteris hirsuta
TTTATTTTCAGAGAGAGGAGAAGGGAGGGAGAAAGAGCAATGTATGGTTGCCTCTCACATGGCCCTCACCTGGGACCTGGCCCGCAACCCAGGCATGTGCCCCGACTGGGAATCGAACCGGGACCCTCTGGTTCCCAGCCCGCGCTCAATCCACTGAGCTACACCAGCCGGGCCCAATAAAATATATTTTTAAAAAAAATTAAAAAAAAAAAGAATAGAGTCCAGAAACAAGCCCACGCCTAGACAGTCAATTCATATTTGAGTATTAAAATATTAAAATATTTTGAATATTAACCCCTTGTCAGATATTATCTACCATGTTAACAGGGGCAGGAGGAGAAGGACTGGTGGGAAAGCAAAGGGCTCTGAGGAAAGAGAAACAAGCCCCCAGGAGAACAGATGGAGGTATGTTCGTTCCTGACAACGTCGGTTTAGGTGATTTCTTTCCCTGGTCTCGCGTGAAGCGAGTCACACTTCTCTGGTTGTGAAACTCCCAGGGAGGAGATTTATGACATTTGAATTCTTTTTGGAGGCTCTGTTTTTAGGCAGATAAGGGGAAGTTCAGCAAAAACCCTCTTCCTGCATCTGTTAATCCTCAAATATTTTCAGCTCAAAATAATCCTTATAACACAGTGGTATATCTTTCACCTCTCCCGTCAGGACAGGGAAGAGAGTGGGTGGGACAGGAGAGGTGGGCTCAGGCAGGGGGACACCTGTTGGTTCTCTAGATGTTCTTCCAGGTTGTCCTCCTTGGCTGAGGGTGGGGCACTTGGGGCCTCTGCTGCTTATCAGCCTTGCTCAGGGCCAGGCTGGAATCAGTCCACCCCCCCCTCCCAGCCCCTCCCACACGGGGCAAAGGGGCGACTGCAGGCTGCAGCGGGAGCCTCACAGAACAAGCGAAGCTGGAGTCAGGGAGGGAGCGGCAGCCCATCTGGAAAGCTTCTCCCCCCTACACAACTACCCTGTAGAGTCCACAAAATGAAATAAATACGTTTCGTAATGAAATGAAGCTTGTATTTATCAAATAAAAATATGACACCTCCTATTTTGGGCCACTCAACTATTTTAATTTTTTTCGTTTTTTTTTTAAGATTTTGTTTTTATTTATTTTTAGAGAGAGGAGAAGGGAGGGAGAAAGAGAGGGAGAGAAACAGCAATGTGTGGTTGCCTCTCACATGGGCCTCACTGGGGACCTGGCCCGCAACCCAGGCACGTGCCCTGACTGGGAATCGAACCGGGACCCTTCGGTTCCCAGCCCCTGCTCAATCCACTGAGCTACACCAGCCAGGGCTCAATTATTTTAAGTTTTAAATACAAACAAAACCTCCGAGCTGCCACCCAGGGTAGCAGAATGGAAGTGTTCCTGCTCTGTTTGTCTTTACAATCACAGCGCTCTCCGTGCTTCTGCAGAACCTGCTGTGCAAACGACAGGTGCCCCAAGGCCGGGGCTGGGCGTGGCCCAGCGCGCAGAGGGGCGGTTGGGAACGGCAAACACCACCACGCCAGCCGTCGCTCTCCCTGCACATGTGTGACAGCATTGTCTGAATGAAAGTTCATGTGGACTACGATATTTACTAACGAGTAAGCAATAAACGGGTGCTAATTTGAAGTTTATTTGATTTGTTATAAAAATTCAACAAGAATTGTGCAATCGTTCAGCACTTTGGCCAATAAAAGACTTTTTCAGAGAGCAGCGTTTTATCACGGACATGGTTTAGAGCTGCCAGCGAGTGGTGAGAATAAGAAGCTGATAGACTGTATTCTATTTGATTATTGTTTTTAAATTCTCTGCACATCATACCCACCATCCTGACTTTCACAGGCCATGTGCACAAGCTGCCCCCAACCTCATGCCCCCCTCAGGCCCATCCCCTGTCATCCGTGACTCAGAAGGTGGCCGGCCACACGGCTGGGCCAGCGGCTCTGAGGCAGAGACCGCTTCTTGCTTTCTCTGGCCTTCGACTCCCTCACCCCATTCCACCACCCCTCGGCCTAGCCCGATGGTTGACTTGCGATAAGCTCTTAGACATGGTGCAAGTGGGGAAACCGAGGCTGCTGGAGGGAGGGGACTTCTCCTGGGGATGAAGCGGAGGCAGAACCTGACCAGCTCCAAGCCCCTGAGACTGCTGAGACCCAGCCAGCGGTCAGGCAGGAGGGAGGGGAAGGTGGGCCTGGGACTAGGGGCTGGGCAGGCAGGGTTGATTTGCGAGGCTCCTGCTGCGTTAAACCCCGAGGAGCCTCACCTGTAGGACAGGGCACAGGAAGATCTCTCTGGCACCACAAGCCCCCTGCACACTGTCACAGACCCCTCTCCCTCTCAGCGCCCGTGCATGCGGCAGCTGTGCCCTTCTGGAGCCTGGCTGTGGGGCACTTGTCCCTGGGGAGGTGGGGCCAGCAGCACGAAAGGGGCAAGGTGTGTTGGTCAGAGCCCAGGCACCTCACCTGAGCAGCAGGTGTGCGCTTGGAAAATGGAGGCTCTTTACTCACCTCGGTCCCAGAGGCACCAGATGGAGGTGAGGCTCAGCCTGGAAGAGTCTGAGGGGGCTGCAGACACCAGTCCTGCCTTCACCGGGCCGAGAGGACAGGAGCTGAAACAGAAACAGAGCCGGGGCAAGGGCAAGGGCCAAGTGCTGATGGCCAGATGAGTGGCCTGTCCTGACAGGGGTATATCCGGGCCATGCCCAGGACCCCTGCCCCATCCCTCCAGTCCCCAGGCCTCTGTCAGACAAGCCAGCTAGGATTCAAGGAAGCGATATCCTTTCTGGCCATCCCCCCAGAGTAGGGTCCTGTCTAGTCAGCTGGGGCCCCTCTGGGCCCTTCCAAACACTCCCGGCCCTGCCAATGGATTAGTCTACGTGCATTCCCTCACTGGCAGAACACTCGTTAGCCCCCAAAAGCCGATCACTGGCCCCCAGCTCTGCAGAGAGAAGGTCTTTCTTCTTTTTCAGCTGGAGCCTCTCTCCCTGGAACTCATTCCGTTGGCCAGCTTGGCCCCAGATACTGTGGCAGAGGCAGAAAACTTTTCCTTTCTTCCCTTTGAGGTGTTTTGGCTGATCTAGTAATTAAATTGACATTCATACAGATTAACAAGAGAAAAGCAAGTTTTGTACCATGGGCGCCCAATAAAAATATGAGAACCCCATAGTCAGGTAGTTGAGGCTTATATACTGCCCCGAGCTAAGGAGAAGGGGGTCGGGGCCTGGGGCTTCCCAGGGGAGGGAGACCAGTGCCGGGAAGACAAAAAGAGCAGATGTTTGGTGAATGTTTGCCCTGTCTCACAGATAAGTCTTTCCGATGTAAGATGCTATCTCTGCAGATAGCTCTCTTCCTGGTACTGGCCCCCTAACTAAATTCTTTCAGGCAGTTAAGGGGATTTAAAAAGCTCTTCTTGAGTCTGCGGTGCCCCAACTGTCTTCAGTTCAAAATAACCCACATGCCAAAGCGGTACAGTCTGCCCCGGCCGGTTTGGCTGAAGTGGTTAAGCGCTGTCTCATAGACCAGAGGGTTTTGGGTTTAATTCCCAATCATGGCACATACCTGGGTTGCAGGTTTGATCCCTGCTGTGGGCACGTGAGGGGCGGCAACCTGTCAATGTTTCTCTCCCTCTCTTCCTCCCTTCCCCTCTCTCTAAAACAAACAAACAAATAAAAACCACATTCTGGGATGGCGTATTCTGCTCCCCCTCCTCCTCCAAGCTACGGGGCCAGCGGTGTGGGGTCTGCCCCACCAGTTCTGGTTTATGATCAGGTCCTCCCAGCCTCCCCAGTCTCCTAAGGCAGTTCTGATTTTTCGTCACCTCCTATCATCTGGAGGTAAATAAGCTCCATGTCACTGAAGGGACGCAAGCGGAGGCTAGAGGCCACTATCAGAGTGTCAGGTGGTAACTGGGTGTAGATCCTCCTGGGGGTTCCCGAGCCCTGGGAGAGGTGGGAGGAGAGACAGGGGAGGCAGGAGTTTGGAATCACCTTCTGGGAGGCGAGGCTCAGAACCACCAGCCAACTGCGTTGTTCTTACCTTTTCCTAATGGCAGGAGAACACACCTCCTGAAAACAGTTCCTGCCTGCCAGCTGCCTGGGGGGTGTTTGGCCAGTGAGCTCAGGCCTCCCTGACAGGCAGGGAACCCAGAAGGCCCAGCCTGGAGTAATCCAGGACCATCTCCTTCCCCCGCACATGCACACACCCACCTCTGCAACAGGGTGCAGCCAAGGGGGTGCCCCAAACAGGGATTTGTGATGGGGCCCAGAGCTCAAGGTGTCCAGGAAATATTAGGAAAATATATATAGGATGTCCTCACCCCCACAAGTCTGAGCTGGGGGGTGGGACACATGGAGCAGGGCCATTCAGAGCTGTTTTGCATAGCAGCAGCTTTGCAGCTAACCTCTGGCATGGTCATTTAACATATCTATAACCTTTAACTGGTTGCATAGGCATATTAAATAGCTGCGGCCATGCTTTGAGCCAGGGGGATGGGATTGACTTCCACCCAAGAGGTAACTGGGAGGCAATTCCTCCTGGTTACAGCGCCTGCGTGAAAGGTTGGAGATGATTGGCTCCATGCCATGGGGCCACACCTGCCCGGACTTAACTACAGCAGCCCAGTAAAGCTAGAAGAATATGAAGTGCTGGCAGGTGTAACTGATTGTGGGAGGAGTCGGAAATGGGGCTGCAGAGGAAGACTGGTGCTGGGATTAAAACCCAGGCACGGCAGCCATGCCAAGGGGGGACCCTGTGACTTGGGCAAGAGTCAGGACCACGCAGCTTAGGAAGCAGGAGAGACTTTGCTGGGAAGAAAAGGGGTGAAAGGACTCTTGCTGGAGGGCCATGAGAAAGTGCCACATGGTTTTGGATTAACTGGAGATCATGGCAGCGACACAGCAGATGGTGCTGGGAGCCTGAACCACGGACTTCTACTTCTTTCCCTGAGAAACGGTACCCCGGACTGGGCAGAGGGGAGAAGGAAGTGTGTATCTGTGGGTATTCTAGAGAACTTTAATATTGTAAAGAAGACATGAAGTCATTACTCTAAGCCTGTATAACTTGTAAATAAATAATTCCTTTCCTTTTCACCAGTCTCTGGTATTGAGAGACGTCTTTCCTCTGGCAGTGGGCAAGGTGAACCTAGTACGGGAGGAATCCCTGGAGAAAAAGGGGGGATCCTTTCGGTAATAGTATGTTGTTCATCCCCCCGCCCCCCCCCCGCCCCTTCTGTTCTGTAACAGCTCTGGCTCTGCTCTCCCCAGACATAGGAGGACACTCCCCCTGCCTCGGTTTACCTCTGTCCTGCCCACATGGGCCTGCAGACCACCCCCACCCAAGCACTAGAAGTGCCAGTGAGCAGGGGGACACATCCTTCAGCGGGACTCGAGAAACACTCCTGAGGTCACACACAACGACACAGGCAGAGTGGGTTCCAACTTGGGATGAGCTTTGGGAGTCGGACCAAAGCCTCGGGCTTCGACCACGACAAAGCTATCTGCCAAGTAAAGCGTGAGCAGGGCTGAGAGGGACGCGGTCGCAGCAGTGCCCACCCTGGTACTGAGTCCTCTGCACGGAGATGGGGACTCCCACCCACGGACCCCACCTGCCCACACGCAGGCAGGGAGAACCCTGTACCGCCCAGTCAACCCTGGTCTCACAACGGTGCTCATTTTCACTGCTAATTCATACCTGGGAGCTGAAGTTTAACCCCCTGCTTCTGCCCGGCCTCTCCCAGAGTCCTTTCGACCTCTGGGAAGGGCAAGGTCATCCCCGGCATAGGCCATGGTGGGGTCAAGTTCAGCTCAGGGTTCTGGTTCCGCCTCAGAATTTGTGATTGCAGCCTGGACTGCCGGGTCCCCTCTGCAGCAGGTCGCCCTGCGGCTCCTTCAGCGTGGTTTTGGGTTCCTTGCACATCCCCTCCGGTCCTTGAGCCTCAGTCCTTCTCACCTCTTCTGGCTTCTCCGCCAAGAGGGCTTCCGCACCAGGGGAAGGGGGCGTCTAAGTCAGCTCAGGGACAGACACATTAGACGACATTTGATTTCAGAGGCCAGGACACTCTCAGCAGGGCAGGGCCAGCAAGGCACCTAGGAAGCAAAATTAAGGAGGCACTCACCCTCAGGTTCTTGCAAGTACACAGTTGGCACCTAAGAGTGGGTGTCTCCTTAAATCGTTTTTTGCTGTAGGCACCCTGCTGGCCTTAGTCTGCTCCCAGCCCAGCCTCCAGGGAGAAGGGTTGGCTAAACTAGACCTCCAGCAGGCAGGTGTGTGTGGGAGGGGGGGGACGGGGGGCGGGGGGGCAGGCGGAGGACAGAGCAGATCTCCTGGGAGTCAGGAGGAGGAGCTCCCTGCTGGCTCTAAAAGGAAAGAGGAGCCGTCAGGCAAACTGGCAAAATGTAATGCAAATCAGCCTGTGGGACCTTTGCATGAGATGAGGGCTGGGGTAGGAGACGGGAGGATGGAGCACTAGTAGCCAGACCGAAGGGAGGGGGCCTGGGCGGCTGCTGCGCCCACTGCACAAAGGGAAGACTGAGGTTCCGACAGGAAGGGAAGCTTCTGAGCGGGAGTGCTGTAACTGAACGCTTTCTGGCTGCCTGCTGCTGCGAAAGCCGGTGCTCCAGAGCAGATGCTGGTGTGAAAGAAAGGGGGTTATGTGCAGGTGCCGGCTGTCTGGAAGGTGGGGGACTCACCTCAAATGCCATCTCCTGGAAGATGGGGGACTCACGTCTCAAAGCCCATCTCCTGGAAGACGGGGACTCGTCTCAAAGCCCATCTCTACTTCTCAGTGGAGGCAGAGGAATAGAACAAAGAGATCGAGAGTAGTTTGCAAAGTTCTCTAGGTGCAGATGAGCGCAGTCCACTTGGAGAAAGCAAGTGATGGTCTGCTGTGGGTCATCCTGGTTTAGTCGTCCAGGCTCCACAGTTGAAGGTCAGCAAATCTGGAAATGGGATGCTCGAAGGTCAGAGTCTGTATCTTTCAAAGTAGTTCCTAGGATTCTAAGGCAAGCATGCTGTTCATTTGTAAGCTACATATTCGTGAGGGTCAGTGCTTACAGAAACAATATCAGAAGAACAGTGGGGTGGGCGACCGTTTCCCTTCCCATCAGTGTTTGTGGGGGCAGGGGGGCAAAGCAGGCAGAGGATACGGCATCTTCACAAAGCCTGGTCCTGCTCGTTGTGCCCGCTGTCCATGCACCCCCGCCAGCCCTCCTTCCAGGCCAATCCAGGCCTCTCTTCCAAGAAGCCTAGAGAATTTCTCTTCTGGAAGATTCTGCATTGGACTCACCCCATCGGAGGCTTAGCCTGTAGAATACTGGGGGGGCAGGGCTGGGAGAAGGTGGAGAGAGGAAATCTGTGGTAGCTTCGTTTCCCTGACCTGAAGCCATGTGAGCGCAACTAGACACTCCGGGCCCCTGAGCTCACCTCCAGTGGGAAGCCTTCCTTCCCTTCCCTTCCGCATTCCGCCCCAATGCCTGGTGCAGGAGGGGCCTCACTGGGTGTCCCAGGAAGAGGGCTTCACTCTATGGCCTGGGATCCAGATTCTCCTCCAGGATCAGATGTGACAACGAGGATGTCCCCCCATCCTTCAGTTCTCTCAGACCAGCCCTAGGAGGGACTGAGCCTCCCCTTCAGTGGACCACCCTTAGGATGACCCCACCCCTGGCCCCGGGGGCCTCACAGAAGACTCTGTGGAAATACTACAGACATGTACCCCCTCCTCAGCCACACACCCCCTCCCTGGTTCTCAAGACACAAGTGCAGAAAGGAGAGGACAGGATTTTAGAGAAGTGGCCAGGATACCCCGAAACTGCCAGTTAATGTCCCAGGGAGCCTGGCCCAACCTTAGTGTGTGTGCTGGGGGTGGGGGTGGCGAGCATGACACGCACCCTTCAGGGGTCCCGCCAGAACGTGTTCAGAGTGCAAATCCCCCTCTGGGATATGCGTCTGAAACCATGAAGCTGAGTTCATTATTGGGGCGTGGGAGTACCCCAAAGACGACTTAGAAAGCACAGAACGCCTGCCGCCCAGGGGCTGATCTTCCGGAGGGCGTGGCAGGCGTGCTATTCCGCGATTGGCTGGCTGTCAGGAGCGGCGTCGCAGGGGAACAAGGCTGCGGCCGATTGGCTGGCTCTCGGCCCAGTGGTCACTGGAAAGAGGCCACCGCTGGCTGGCTGGTTCTCAGGGTGCTGAAGTGACTGCCAGTGATTACTGGGGCCAGGTTTAAAATGGATCCGTGGTGCCTTGTACATGGCTTAGGCCTTGGATCCAGAAGTCTTTTCCTCTCTTAAATTCAGAAAATAGGAATGTTTACTTTTCAGCCCCTCCCCTGTCCCTGACTGCCCGGCCCCTGACCACTCAGGCACTGATCACTGTGCCCAACCTGTCAAAGTTAGAGCCTGCCTGGACGCGGTCCTTCCTTCATTCACGGCTTTCTTGGGTGCCCACGATGGAAACCAGAGTTCTGGAAGGCAGACAAGGTCCCTTCCTTTCCTGGGGTAGATACATGCTCCTGAGGGTAAACTGAGCCCAGAGCTGGGCACCCAGAAGGTGTTCCAGTATTTTGGGGAGGCCATGGCCTGTTTTCCCATTCAGGGCAGGCAGAGGAGACCTGGCGGCTGCAGGTCTGGGCTCCACCAGAAACTGATGGGAGCCCAGGGCCTGCAGGACAGAGACTCGGCAGAGCGGGAAGAGAGGGGCCTGGGCCCTGCGGGGGAAGCTCAGCGCACACACAGTGTTGCCTGTTTGTGGAGAGCAGGACCGTGTAAAATGGCACCGGTCCTGCCAAGCGAGATCGCTGCCGGGTCAGCCGTGCTGAGAGCATGTGCAGCAGAGTCTGGTTCGAGAAGGAAACTATCTAAGTCATGCCTGGCAGGGCGGAGTGTTCACGATATTTGTACACACGACCAGAGCAGACATGTCTGTAGAGGTGGAATAGCCCAGGATAAGGCCCCTGGGGGTTCCCTGACAGCTTATCAAGTGTCTCAATTCATTTACTGAGAGACTTAGGAGGGTGGAGTAGGTGACCCTCACGGCATCGCTAGTGAGGACCTTGCACCGCTGCCGAGACCGCCGAGCTTCGCACTCCGGGGTGCCGCTCCCTGTCATGCTGATCTCAGGACGGCTGGGCTGCCGGAGGCTCTGCCCTGCCGGAGGAGGACTTTGCCTGCTGCCACCCCAGCTCCTCGTGACTGCCCTGCCCACCGTGCTGTCTGCTGGGCCCAGTGGCTGAGACTCCGGGCCCCAGGTGCATTATCCCCTACTGACTGCCGTGTATTATGTTCCCCTTAAATTGATGGAGTGGGTAGAGTATTAGTGTGTGAGTGTTCTACCTTGAGTGGAGTGGACCTGCACTTAATGAAGCTAAGTAAACAGCATAGCTACCTCGTGTGACTCTCGTCTGTTCCTTGGTGCTGGGCTGCTCCGTGGGCAGTCTGCCAAGCGGTCGCCCAGCTCACTTATAAGAAAGACTATCATGCGACCCCGTCTCAAGGACCGCCCAGGGACGAGGGTGTGTGTGACACTGTTGCACACTCAGATAATCACAGGCCCTGCCCCAGGTTCCGGACTTGGGCCTGGGACCCAGAGCAAGGAGAAGGCTGCCGTGAAAGACACAGGAGCCCAGAGGGCGGTTCTGTGGAACCTCTGCTCAGTACAGGGAGCCAGGAGGGCGCCCGTGGCGTGTTTCCCCTGTAATGTTTGTAGGTACTTAATATTCGTTCCAAAGAGGAGGAACCTAAGCATCAAGAAGATTGGAACCTGCCAGTCTTTCTTACACGCAGCACATGCTGTGTGGACGGATGGATAGATGAGCGGACGGATGGATGGACGAACGGACAGGTGGAGGGAGGGCCGTAAGGGGACTGTGTGGTGGATTTGGCAGAACTGATGGAAGTCAAACCCTTCCTTTCCTTGCTCCTGTGAAGTTCGGCTCCAGCACTTGCCGCTCCCCATGCCTACATGCATACGAGATGGTGGACGGGCCCCAGTCACCGCTTTCTCCTGCCTGAGATCCAGTTTCAGTCCTTCATGACCCAGCAGGGCCTCTGGGCCTCCCGAGATCAGATTTCAGTCCTGACCCCAACTTTACCAGTGCCCGTCCTGGATAGTTGAGGATGCTCCGATGTTCTGGGTTAGTTGGCTTTAACTGCTCTAGAAAACGGTAGAGTACCTTTGGGAAAAACAAAACATATTCACTTGGGTCCTTGTTAAGAAAACACATTTATGTTTGGCTTTAGTCTGGGTTGGTTTTGGCCTCTGGCCACTGGTCAGGAGAGCAAAGGCAGGGAGGATTGTCTTGGCCCCAAAGCCAGAGAAATGGGTTGAAGGCCAGCTCTGGCCAGAATCAGGCAGGGAGCTGGGCCAGGCTTTCACCCACGGGGCTACCCATGTGAACACCCCTGCTGTGTGCTGAGCACGGGGCAGGGCACAGGTACACTCCGTCCCAGCCCTCAGGGGTTCAGGGTCTAGTGGGGAGACAGGTGAGTGAGGAACGGCCCTCATGTAGAGCAATGGCAGGGGAGTGAGCGTAGGGGCTGCGCGAGCCTGGGGGAGGCACCAGACTCCGCTTGGGGTGAGGGGGACAGCGGAAAGATGTCATGGAGGCAGGAACGGCTACACAATGTGTATGACCCAGTGCCAAATGGAAATGCAGGGCCCCTAGTTCAGATTTCCAGACGGCAGGAGGAAGTAGCGGAGCACTGAAGCAAGCACTGGGCCCTTCTCCCCCACCCCTGCTGGGGCCCTGTGTGACTGTGCAGATCACACACCCATGAAGACCGCCTTGCTCACTTGAGGGGACCCCTGAGCCGGTATGGAGGATGGGTGTGCGCATCCTGAGCCATGGTGGTGGCTGTCACACAGCCCAGTGAGTGCGGGACCAGGCAGCCCTGTGGCATTCCCAGAACCTCCGTTCCTCAGACCTGGGTCTTAACACCTTTCCAGGGGCTGCAGCAGCCCAGAGCAGGTTTCCCCAGACCCCAGGGACCCCTCCAGGCCGTGGGCTGTGCTTTCGGGCAGGAGACAGGGCTGGGAGTGGGGGTCACATCATTTTACTCTGACTGATAGCCTTCCCACCCACTGGGAGATAAAACATCCTTCATTTCTTACCCCCTCCTTCTCCATTTTGGTTTTGAGAGTACGTTTCTTAAAGCTGAGGACAGTGAGACCAGGAAGGGCCTAAAACAGAGGAAGTGACAGGAGACAGCCCAGGGGGTGCTCTGCCCAGGCTCTCTAGAATAACATAAGGGAAAGAAGGGAGCCAGGCAGGGCTTCTGTCGGCTCACCGAAAAGTCAAAGAAGAGGGGCTTTGGAGACGACTTCAGGGTGTCAGCCCAGGACCCGGGCCCTGCCCTCTGCTCCACCGGTTGCAAGTTTAGGAGATGCACACCTGTTGGGGGAAGAGAAAGGAGTGTGCACACTCCCGGGGGTGAGGGCGGCGAGCATTCGAAATACCCTTTCTTTCTTAAGAAATAAAAGAAGTTGTTTTTTGTAACATATTTGGCAAATAAATAAACACACAAAAGTGAACAGAGAAGACTATGTTGGTTTTCCTAATTAAAAAAAAAAAGTGGCTACTCTGTGAAATCCCCAAATCTAGGTAGACTCTGCGGGGCCCGCCCTCTTGTTGATCCTGTGTCTGTGTCTGGAGAAGCAGAGCTGAAACCCAGCCGGTCTCACGGAGAGCCAAGGCTGGGGGGACAGGGACAGGCAATTCCAGGAGTTTGGGATCTGCAAGCGGGAAACTGATAGGAGGGAGAGCTCTCTGCCCCCGCTCCCTGGTCTCTGCAGGGTAAGGCACCGGCTCGGGCCGAGAGCCGCTGAGACGGCAGCTTTGAAGCCCAGAAGGGAGATAACGGGGGAGAGAGACCAAAGGTTCCCCTGGTAACTGGCCAGGAGACCGACACAGAACAAAAGAGAGCAGTAAGGGACAGACCGCCGCTCTCAAGGCCAGCTGGTTATAAAGGCCCCCCTTGGGGGTGGACATGGGGTTTAAAGACTGGGCTCCCATGAAGAGTGGCGGAGAGCTAAGGAGATGAGTGAGTCTCTGGCAGCTGGTTTGGTGATAGGCAGCAGGGCTGGGCTCCTGGCTGGCTGCGGTGTCCTGAGTTCTGACCTCCTGCGTCAAGGCTGGGTCAAGGCTGAGTCCTCCTAGTTCTGGTTCCCTGGGCCTCCCCTTTTAGTGTAAAGCTGTTACAGTTTTGTTCTGAAACAAAGGCATACAGATTACATGGCTGAGAAACACTCCATCGAGTGTCTCCGAGCCAAGGCCTCGGCAACAGCGTGGTACATGGGGAGGATATGGCCTTGGCAGCCACCGCGTGCCTGTGCCCTGTGACCGACTTCTGTGAGAAGACACTGGGAGCGGCAGGGCAGGGCTGGGGAGGGTAAAGAGGTGGTGGACAGAAAGCGCCTGGCCAGCACTTCCCTGCCCTGGGCAGTGGCCTGGGCCCTGTGCTTCACCGGTCTTGCTCTGGCCCTCTCCTGCCCGCTCCCTGCCCCCTGGGCCCCCCGGCGGAACCCATTGGAGCCACGCCCCCTTCCGGACTGCAGTCTGGGTCCCCGCTTTCCAGACCTGAGCAACGCTCTGTCCAGACTCGTGTTCTTGAGGGCAGCAAAGACATGGACTTGAAGGCCCGGGGAGTGGTCAGGGGTGGCTACTGGTGCACATGGACGTGGGGAGGGACAGAGAATCTGGACAGAACTTCTCAGGTGCCCAGACACGAGAACCCGAGAGCATGCATGGCGCAGGATGCAGCCCATGCTGGGGTACATTCCAGTCACTATGGTGAAGCAAACCGTCCTGAAACCTAGTGGCATAAAACAGGAACAGCTGTTTTATTACCTCTCATGGTTCTGGAGTTTCATCAGGGTCAACAGGATGAGTTTCTTTCGGGGTCTCATGTGGCGGCAGTCAGATGGTGGCAGGGCAAAGGTCAGTTCGACAGTGGCTCATCTGCATGCTGGCTGGCGTGGACCTGGATGTTCTCACCTCAGGCCACTGGGGTCCCAGAACAGGAGTCCCCAGAAGGATCAAGCAGAAATCACATAGCCCCGTCTCTGCTGCCCTCCCAGGCTGCTCAAATGAGAGGAGAGGGTACACGGGTCCCACCTCTCAGAGGGACAAGTGTCAGAGTACACTGTAAGAAGCGCACGGGGACTGGGATATGTGGCTTTGAAGTGTACAGCATGCCACAGAAGGGCCGGGGCTCCAGCCACGGGGAGCAGCCTCCAGATGGATTCTGGCCCCGGGCCCGCACGTGACAAGACGGTGGCGGCCTGGAGCCTCCCAGCTCCCTCTGACTGGGTGTCCACACTGTGGGAAGCTGGTCTATTTAACCAGCGGGCACCCGGCCAGACCACATAGCCGGTCTTTGTGCACTGACCTTGCGAATGCACCCGTAGCAGTGCAGGTCACCGGCTCTGAAGAAAGGGGTATTTGAAGTAGCCGCCCCGGAGTTCTCTGGCACAGGACTCCCCAGGAAGTCCCACTCTTCCCCCCCGGAACAGAGGGGGTCTGCCGCAGGGCCAGGAAGCCCCCTATGCTGACTGAGAGCCCAGACACCCGGGTTCCAGGCCCGACTCACTCGCTGTGCGACCTCGGGCAACTCCCCTTTCTTCTGGGCCCCCTCGCTCCTCAGCCGTGAATCGGTGGGTTGGGTCTGGGGCTGGCTCTAAACACCTGCTCACTCCTCCACACTCAGCTGCAGTGACCACATAGCCTCATACCAACCTCAGCTCTCCTTCACCAGAAGAACGCAGCACCCTTCTAGAATGTACCATCCCTGCCTCCACAGAGGCGGACATGTGCTGGTCTTGACAGTGGCTGTTTCTCCCGCCCAGTGCCCAATGTGTTTCTTGCACTTGACTTTGGAGCCAGGGGCAGTTGAACTGGTCTCAGGCCTGTCTCTATGCAGCCTCTCCCAGGCACTGGCCCAAAGCTGGAACTGCCCTGTCCACACTCTTCTGCTGTGGCCTCCTTCTCAGAGGGTGGCCGGGGTTAGAGGAGAGGGCAGATTGGCACCATTCAATCAAATGTTTCAGCAGGAGGCATTTTCAGTTTCTGTGGGGATCCTGGGAATGCCAGCCCGAAGGAGGGAAAGGCATCTCCAGCATAATGGGCTGGGCGCTGTTCTTTCCACAGGGAAGAGGGTCAAGGTCATGTCAATAGAAGGAAAATCAGGGTCTCGAGCAAGTTGGAGGGTAGACCCCCCAGTCCCACTCTGGGATCTTTGGAAGCAAGAAAGGCCTCTACAGCGGGGAGAGTTTGCCTCAGGTCCTTAAAAGGAGAAAACCCGGGACAGCTGTGGCTGGTGGAGAGTGAACTTCCAACCTCAGGTCAAAGATCACCACTCCAGGGGATGCTGGACACCCAGGGGTTCCCCCGGGAGGCCAGTGCTAGGTTTCAGTGCTCTCTGGGGAGTGACGGCCAGTTCTGTGGGGGTTGAGTTTGCAGAGGCGCCAGCCCTGGAAAGTTAGAGAGAGGACTGGGGGGAGGGTGGGAGAGTGGGGAGAAGAAATGGGTTAAGGAAAGGGGTTGTGTGCTTGTAGGTACCCCAAGAAGGCCCAAGCTGTAAGGGAGAACCCCCTTTTGCAGGAAGAGTTCTCCAAAGGCATTGCCTTACCTCTAGGATCCATTCCAGCCCCGAGTTTGCCTCTGTCTCCTGGTTCTGGGCAGCTTTGGGACTGAAAGGGTTCATTTCAGGAAGCTCTTTAAGCTTCCCATGGAGGCAACAGCACTGTGTCCAGGAAAGACGGAGGACATGGTGTATGAAAATGGGCTTACTTTGCTTAGGGCACTGGATAGTAATGGCCAGCCTGGTGTTGCCAAATTTAGCAAATAAAAATACAGGACTCCCAGTTAAACTTGAATTTCAGGAAAACGCTTAATAGATTTTTTTAGCCTGAGTACGGGGTCTGGCACAAATAACGCTCCTTCTTTTTACAAAATCTTTTATTACAAAATCATAAGCATGTAACTCTGTAACATAACAGTATCACATGCAAGCACACCCTAGGACACTTAGATGAAGTATTCAAATTAAAACTATAAATTATTACACTCATATTATTACCATACCAAGCACACTCAAGCAGGTCTCAGTTCTGCTGGACCCTGTATGTTCCATGAAATATTTGGGATATTCTTATACACAAAAATGTATTGTTTACCGGAAATTTATTGTTTACCGGAAATTTATTGTTTACCGGAATGTCTAGTTAACTAGACATTCTATATTTTCTTTGGCTGCCAGTCCCATTAGGTTCCCTTGTGGC
The DNA here is from genome assembly GCA_004026765.1 of Micronycteris hirsuta. Classification (NCBI taxonomy): domain Eukaryota; kingdom Metazoa; phylum Chordata; class Mammalia; order Chiroptera; family Phyllostomidae; genus Micronycteris; species Micronycteris hirsuta. The sequence continues at coordinate 15,250 of PVJI01023982.1, forward strand.
CACTCACAAAGACCATCCCCAACAATGACTCCCTAAAGCAGAGAGTCAGGACCTTGGCACAGAAAGGAATGGACTTTCTCCAGCAGGTTCCAGAGTTCCCACCAGGCCTCCCCTTTCCCGAGCACCTGACCCATTGCTTTGCTCGGATTTTTAGCCCCAACACCAGAGATCCTGTGGCTGACTAGGCTCAGGAAGATGCCTGACTGATGGCACTCCATCCTACCCCATCTGGGCATCCACAGACGTTCACTGACCACTCTGGCACCAGCCTTATCTTAGAGGAACTGGGGGATGATTGTGGAACGGCAGCTAGAGAGAAAATGGAGCTGGACAGGAGGAAAGCAACACATCCCAAAACATTCCAGGAATTACAAGAAAGCCCTTTAGCATGGTCGTGTTCTGACAGGGGTGGGGATCTTCAGCAGCCTGCAAGTCAGAGGCCAGTCACACAGAGATTTAGAGCGTGTACCAAAGTGTTTATACAGGGTGAGGCAAAAGTAGGATTGCAGTTGTTTGTATGGCAAACAACACAATTATTAATAAATAATAATACAAGAATAAACACTCTGATTTGCATACTCACACCTGTAAACCTACTTTTGCCCCCTCCCTGTACTTTATCCTCCGCAGTGGGAGCCATGGAAGGGATGCTTTAAAATAACAATAACCAGCCAAGACGGAGGTATAGGTAGATACACGCTGCCTTCTCGTACAACCCAAGGGAGAACAACAACAAATTTAAAAACAAAAACATAACCAGAACTGCCAGAAAATCTAACTGTATGGAAGTCCGACAACCGAGTTGAAGAAGAAACATTCACCTAGACCGGTAGGAGGGGTGGTGATGGGCAGCCAGGGTGCAGAGGATTCACAGCAAGGTGGCAGCTGGAGGAACAGGGCAGGCAAGGAGGCTGCTGGTGGACTGGGCGGCCCCACATTTCCATGCAGATAAACCAGGAGGAAAAACTGGGGAGCAAGACAGAGCACACAACCCAGGGTTCCAGTGCAGGGAAAAGAAAGCCTCAAAACCGCTGGTTGTAAAAACCTGTGGGGGTTGCGGTGGCTGCGGGAGGAACTCCCGGCCTCACAGGAGAGTTCGTCGGAGAGACTCCTGGTGTCCTAGAACGTACACAAGCCCACCCACCTGGGAATCAGCACAGAAGGGCCCACTTTGCTTGTGGGTAGCAGGGGAAGTGACTAAAAACCGGCAGAGAGCAGAGCAAGCGCCAGGGTTCCCTCTCAGGCCCCGCCTCCACAGGCAGCGTCACAATGCAGTGACGTGCATTACCGCACCCTGGTGAACACCTAAGGCGCCGCCCCTTTTAGGTGCGCCAAGAAAAAAATGGCCCAAATGACAGAACAGATCAAAACTCCAGAAAAAATACAACTAAACCACAAAGAGATAGCCAACCTATCAGATGCACAGTTCAAAACCCTGGTAATCAGGACGCTCAACAGGATTGGTTGAATTTGGTCACAAATTAGACGAAAAAAATGAAGAATATGCTAAGAAATAAGGGGAAATTACAGGGAACCAATAGTGACGGGAAAGAAACTGGGACTGAAATCAATGGTGTGGACCAGAAGGAAGAAAAAAACATTCAACCAGAAAGGAATGAAGAAACAAGAATTCAAAAAAATGAGGAGAGGCTTAGGAACCTCCAGGACATATTTAAATGTTCCAATATCTGAATCATAGGGGTGCCAAAAGGAGAAGAGGAAGACCGAGGGATTGAAAACTTATTTGAACAAATAATGAAGGAGAACTTCCCCAAGCTGGTGAAGGAAATAGACTTCCAGGAAGTCCAGGAAGCTCAGAGAGTCCCAAAGAAGTTGGACCCAAAGAGGAACACACCAAGGTACTGTAACAGGGTGCAGCCAAAGAGGGATTTGTAATGGGGTCCAGAAGAGCTTGGAGATAATTGGCTCCACACCACAGGGCCACACCTGCCCTGAATGCTGGCAGCTGTGGCCAATTGTGGGAGGAGCGGGAAATGAGGCTGCAGAGAAAGATTGGCGCTGGGATTTAAACCCAAGCAGGGCAGCCATTTGGTGTCTCTTTTTGGGACCATGCGGCTTTGGAAGTGCTCCCTTTTTTGCCACGTGGATGGTGCCAGGAGCCTGCCTGAGATACTGTACCCCAGACGGGGCAGGAGGAGAGGGAAAGACTGTGTGTGTTTATGCATATTCTAAAGAACTTTAGTCTGTACAACTTCTAAATAAATAATAATTCCGTTCCTTTTACGTCTTTCCTCTGGTGGCGGGCAAAGTGAACCTGGTAAGGGGTTCAGCCCATTCTGCGTCTCCACCTCTCTGCATGTGACTTCTTCTGTATATCCTTAGTAACAGGACATCTGTTCAGCCAGTGTTCAGATGGTCCATCAGATTGGCTGTCCTAAACTTTAGTTGTAATTTTGATGCTGTCATGGGAGGAGGTCTCCCATGGATCTACTAGGCCATCTTTACCAGACCCTCTTTTTTCTATTTTTATAGGTTCAAAATTTCTGTTTAATTGCTCAATCTTTTTACCCATTTTGTCCATCTTTTGCTCTATTCTCTTTAACATATTACTCTTGTGTTTGTTTTTGTTTTGCCGGAAGCCTATATCTTTAATAGCCTTGGGTCCCATTTATTTCCTGGGTCCATTTATAATGAGAAAGAAGGAATCTGAAATTGCATTTCTTCTTTTCCTCATGTATTTCTTATTTTTATTCACACTTACTTGTGTTGTCCTCAAAGCATTCTAAGTGCTATGCACTGCATAGAATGTGTTTCCTTCTAAATGTATTACCCGTGGGCCCCTTGAAGCACATGCCTAGAATTGAAGGATTTAAATAGTCTAATTAGAACCCTTTACATTACTGCATTGGAGGGAAAAAAAAGATAGCATTTCTTTTCACCATTAATTGAAACATCAAGTCTTGCATGAAATATGTACTTTTAGGAACTGTTTGATTCTAAAGATCAAAGGGGATGCCTGGCCTTCTAAATCTTTTCACTAGTCTTACTCAAACATAGTCTCCAGCTTGGAGGTGGAATCCACCCTCGACCTTTGCAAGCTCTTCACAACACCTTGGCTCTAACTGAAAGGGACCTACAAGCCCTGGGACACAGGAGGGCGGGGCTGAGAGCCCAGGGAGCTGAGCGGACGTGCCTGAGACTCGCCTGCCTGCTCTCCCTGCCTCCGCCTCCTTTCTCTCCCTGTTTGTTAAACCCAGTATCTGGACCATCTCTCCATCTGTTTCTATTACATTTTACCTTTTAATTCTGGGTCACTTTCTCTGCTTCTTCACATAATATAGTAATTCTTTTTCTTTTTTTTAATCCTCATCTGAGGATATTTTTTTTCATTGTTTTTAGAGAGGGAGCAAGGGAGACAGAGAGAGAGAGAGAGAAAAACATTGATCGGTTGCCTCTGATATGCACCTCAACCAGGGATTGAACCTGCCACCCCTGCATGTTCCTTGCCCGAAATCAACCCCGCAGCCCTTTGGTCTATGGGACGACACTCCAACCAACTGAGCCATGCCAGCCAGGGCTAATTTATTGATTCTTGATGGCAGTGGCTACATTTAGAAATGGTTATCTTCTAAAGAACATCAGGTTGTGTTTTGATAAGCATTTAAATAACCCGTGAGTCACCTTCATTGGCAGAGGCATGGTCACAAGTGGTAGAAGGGTCCATTTCAGTTTTGCACTTTTCCTAGACCCTTGGCTCCTAGCCAGCAGCTTTTCTGGATACCTAATGGAAGCTCTGAGGTGGTCACCAAGTTCTCTCTCTCCTGTTCCCTCTGCTGGGGCTGGACTTCCAGAGTCGCCCAGGGTTGTCTGGCCTCTGCATTCTGCCCGACCTCTAACTCCTCAGAGGCTGTTCTCTCTGGGTATTTTGATCTCATCTTGAACGTGTGCAGGTCAGGAGTCGGCCGAGGAACCAAGGAGAGTTTTTACAAATATTTTTGTATCCTGCACTCCAAGTCCAATGGCAGATATCTGTTTTCCGGACCCAGTGAGACTGACATTTCGTGCTTGGTCCAGCTCCCTGCACCTCAGTATGTAAAATAACCTCAGGGAGAAAGCTGGGTAAATGCGGGATTCACCTTGTGTTCTCTCCATTTGTTGACGATCACAGCCTTAAACTGGATGCTGTCCAGTGCCTGCAAACCGTTGTATATATTTTGCTCAGTATTTATAACTGTTTATTGTGGAAGGCTCAATTTAAAACCAATGGCTCTGCCATGGCTGGAAGCTCCTCCCTTGGGATTTTCGAGGTGGAAGCTGAGTGGGTTGAAAGGGCGAATGTCAGAGAAGCAAGCGAAGAGATAAAGTAGCAACAATGAGTTTGAAGAAGCTGTGGGGAACGGAAAAGGTGAACACAGGGTGGGGGGTGAGAGAAGAGGAGAGACCCTAAGGAGGTCAGGAAGTGCCACAGGACCACCCACCATGCCCTGTCGCCTTGACACTGCAGTGTCCCACACTTGGCGCGACACTCCTGCCCCAGGGTCCACGCAGCAGGGAGGACAGAGGCAGGGGCCTGGATGGTCAGATCTGACCTCCGCTACACCGAGGCCTCCTTGGGCAGCTGAAAGAAGGAAGAAGGAAACAAAAACAGCCTTCGGGCCTGGTTCCCCCCCCCCACCCCTGCCCGAGCGGGGCCACGCAGGAGACCCAGGGAGGAAGATGGGGCAGCTTTCTTGGGAATACCCTTCCCCCAGTATCTCAAATCTACCAGGAGTACCAGGGCCGTCACTGCTGTTCTCGTTTATGCTTATTTGCATCTTTTTGCATGTCAGTTGTCATTTGCATGGAGTTTCATTTTATGTCAAATTCAGTCTACTTATTTCTCCTTATTTGGGTGCAGGGAGAGGTGAACCCTCAGCAAAGTCCCCCTTAGGGAACTGCATTTTAACTCTCAGTATATCAGTGTCCATTCCACCCAATTTTAATTTCTAAGTTTCTTTTTTGCGCAGTTCTAACTAATGTAAGGATGGATATTTTATGACTTATTCTTTCACAGAGGTCTTCTAAAAACCAAAGAGAAATTTCACTTTTCTAAAAAATAAAACGAAGCTTATTCTATCCTATAATTATCTATGGATCCATTGGACCCTTTGGATATAAAAGTCTAAAATATACTATGGGACCCTAGTGATCTTATTTTTCTAGATCTTAAAACATTTTGCTCTTTCATTGTCCTGGGAACTATTTTATCATTACTCATCAATTATTCCCAACCATGTTTAAGAAAAAAGACTAAAATAATAACAAAACAGAATAATGATGGAATTGTCTGGAAGGAAGATGACTCAGTAGTGACGTGAGTCATCACTATTGCACAAACCCTTAGTTTTCTTATTGTTTTGTCCAACGCATCAGACCCTCTCTCAAAAAGGTGTAAAAGAAGCGTGGAGATACAGCAGACTGTTCTGCATGGCGTGGGCCCGGCTCCCACTCCGAAAGGCCAGTGGAAAGCGAGGTCCAGTACACAGGACCCACGCCCACAGATAGGTTCTCCCCGTGGGAAATCAGGCCTGCATTGTACCTAGGCTGCTTTGAGGCTTGCTTTCTGCTAAAACTCCCTCACCCTTAAAGTAACTTCCTAAAATCTATGCTAAACCTTCCAAGGATGAGTATAACCAGTTCAACCACTTTTCCCTTTGCATTTGCAAATATCCTTCCTTTTTGATGTAATTAGCAACATCCTCTCCTTTGTTATCTGTAAAAGGTAATCACCTACAGTGAACCTGTGCATAGTAAATGAGGACCATCCTCAATGTAATGTGCCCAGAAAAGCAATAAAAACCTGACAAGGCAAGGGTCGGGCGCTCTTCTCTTGAGAGAGTGGCCATGCCGTCCCTTTTGCTCCACAGGATTCGGTAGTCCGTGTGAACTTGTCTTGTCTCAGCCACAGCGCTGTGGACCCCATGAGCCGGGGTCCACATCATGGAGACATCATTTTTATATTTTCCTTTGATAGCTTCTGTTGCATACAGGCGAGAACTCAGAACTTTTCATTTTCCTACAAAGAGGAAAGAAGAAAATTGACACAGAAAGACATTTCAGTCACTAGAGAAATCAGGAGAGGAAGGCAATGCAACAGAGAGCAGCCTGTAGACTGGGATGGTGGTGGCAGAGCGATGGTTCGAGCCGGTTACCAGGAGTCTTCAGATGAGGACATCCTAGATGGAATTTTCTCAAACTCAAGAACTGTCCCTGCTTCCCTGGGGAGCAGGGACGAGGAGACCAGACAGGGGTGGTTTTTCTCCCAGAGCCACCGGCTCTTGCTCTGTCCTGCTGTACAAAGACCTGTGACTGCCGCCTTTCTCACGGTATACAGTAGGTGCTGCCCTGCAAGACGGTCACACCTTCAGGGGTGTGTCCAACTGCCTGCTCCTAAGTGCTGGCAGCTGCCCAGCTCACTTGCCGCCTTTTCTCGGGCATCGGAGCTCTTGAAGCTGTGGTTTTCCTCTGGGTGGTGCTTTAGTGCCTGTGGCCTGCCCTGCATGTGATCCTCCCCTTCCTTGGGCCTCACTGACCACCCTGAGCAAAAGGCAGCTGTCGTCTCCCCTGAAGCAGCAACCACAAACTGTCAAGCCCACCCTACCTACCATCCACTCCCACCCAGCCCTTGGAGCCCCAGCCTTGGGGAGGCGACTGAAGAGAACAGCAGAGGTTTCATATATACACGGGACATGTGTTTATAATGACCTTTTGCTTTCTCAGCCTGGATGTAGAAAATATTGTCCCTACTTAATAGATGGGGAGAATGAGGCCAAAATGTTTTTTTTTTTTTTTTTAATAATAGTGCCTATTGTTTTTTTTTTTTAAGATTTTATTTATTTATTTCAGAGAGAGGGGAAGGGAGGGAGACAGAGAGGGAGAGAAACAGCAATGTATGGTTGCTCCTCACATGGCCCTCACTGGGGACCTGGCCTGCAACCCAGGCATGTGCCCTGATGGGGAATCGAACCGGGACCCTCTGGTTCCCAGCCCGCGCTCAATCCACTGAGCTACACCAGCCAGGGCTGTTGTTTTTTTTAATTATTTTATTGTTGTTCACTTACAGTTGTCTGCATTTACCCCCACCCCCAACCCCAGGCAAACCCAGCTCCCTCCCTTGCTTCCACCCTCCCCCTTGGTTTTGTCCATGTGTCCTTTATAGCAGTTCCTGAATACCCTTGTCCCTATTATCCCCTTCCCCTTCCCCTCTGCTTACTGCCAGATTGTTCTAAATTTCAATGTCTCTGGTTATAATTTGTTTCTCTGGTTGTATTTTGCTTGCTTACCTCACAAGCATCTTGGCTGTGGCTGATCTGAGTTCCCCGGTAGCTGATCTGGCCTCGGTGCCTTCTCTCATGAGTCCTTATATAAAACCCCTTAACATTTCATATAGTAAAGGCTGCGTGATGAT
>PVJI01023983.1:0-22655 GCA_004026765.1 Micronycteris hirsuta
CCATTCTAAATGAAAACTTTGCTGGATAGAGTATTCTTGGATGTAGGTCCTTGCCTTTCATGACTTGGAATACTTCTCTCCAGCCCCTTCTTGCCTGTAAGGTCTCTTTTGAGAAATCAGCTGACAGTCTTATGGGCATTCCTTTGTAGGTAACTGTCTCTTTTTCTCTTGCTGCTTCTAGGATCCTTTCCTTATTTTTAATCTTGGGTAATGTAATTATGATGTGCCTTGGTGAGTTCCTCTTTGGGTCCAACTTCTTTGGGACTCTCTGAGCTTCCTGGACTTCCCGAAAGTCTATTTCCTTCACCACCTTCGGGAAATTCTCCATCATTATGCGTTCAAATAAGTTTTCAATTCCTTGGATTTCTTCTTCTCCTTCTGGCAGACCTATGATCCGTATGTTGGGCCGTTTACAGATATCCTGGAGGTTTCTGAGCCCCTCCTCCATTTTTTGAATTCTTGTTTCTTCATTCTTTTCTGGTTGGATGTTTTTTTCTTTCTGCTGGCCCACTCTGTTGATTTGAGCCCCAGTTTCCTTCTTATCCCTATTGGTTCCCTGCAGATCTCTCCTCATTTGTTCAAGCAATTTTGGTAATTTTTCGTCGAATTCTGTAAGCATCCTTATTACTAGGGTTTTAAACTGTGCATCTGATAGGTTGGCTATCTCTTGGTCGGTTAGCTCTGGAGCTTTGATCTGTTCCTTTCTTTGGGCCATTTTTTTTTCCCTCGGTGCGCCTGTAACTGTAAGGGGGGCAGAGCCTTGGGGTTCACCTGGGCAGGGAACCTCCCGGTAGTTGTGCTGTGACATAGCCTGTGGGGGCGGGGCCTGAGAGCACAATGGCGCCTGCTCCGCTCTCCGTACCCACACCGCCTCCCGCAAGCAATTCGAGCCCCTCTGCGCTGGCTCCGGGGTCGCTCTGGGGTCCGTGGACGGGCTGCACAGCTCCAGTCCCCTGCGGGTCTCCCCAGCGAACTCTCCTGTGAGGTCGGGAGTTCCTCCTGCCGCCGACTCCACCCCCACAGGTGCTCTCACTCTGCGCCGATGGGTTGTGCCCTGCTTTCTCTCCCGGTCCGTCTGCCCGCGAATGCGGACCTGTTCGGTCCACCAGTCTCGGCCCGCTGGGTCCGGATAAGCAGGGCGCAGACCGCGCTTCAGTTGGGCCCCGACTCGGTGTGCTGCAGCCCCGCGGGGACCGCCCCTCCAACCGCGGTCCTGCAGTCTGCTCACCGGCTCACCACGGGGTCGCCGAGCGCTCTCCCTCCGCCTTGCTCCTCCCGGCTCACCAGACTGGATGAATGTATCTTCTTTAATTCCTTGGTTGTCAGACTTCCTCTCAATTCGATTTTCTGTCAGATCTGGCTGTTTTTGGTTGTGTAAATTTCTGATTTTTTCCTTGTTTGGTTGTGCGAGGCGGCACGGTGCATTCACCTATGCCGCCATCTTAGGAAGTCTGATTGTATATACATTCTTGAGTATGTTTACACATACAGTTTCAAAAGATTTCTTTTGTCATTGTTGAAAATGAAAAGTCTTTAAAATGGTTGGAGTTGTTGATGAACTTCCTACCTACTAGGAACTCAGTGTTGCAACGTTTTCTATCCACACAGACAGCATAGCTATCATTTTTGTTCCAGATGATTGTTTCCAAGGGAGTCTAAGCGATTATACTTTGTGGTTAAATTACTTATTTAATTTAGTAGTCCCCGAGTGCACCTACGTAGCATAGATGTTTCTGTTTTTCTTATCTTTTTTCGCGCCCTCTCATGAGGCTTTTCCCCATCTCCCATTCCATTAGTTGGGTTACCATGCTCAGTTTTCAGAAACTTGGAGCACCCCAGCTGTTTGGCTTCCCCTTCCTCACAGTGGGAGCAATCATTGTTTGTGTTTTGCCGGTATCGCTCTCCAACTGACACACAGGTGTCTGGCCAACAGTATTTTCTTTAGTGGTTTCTTGGAGTTAGATGGGGAGAGGCCGTCAGAGTGGGTCTTGGGTTTGTCACCTGTACCTCAATCTTCCTGCTTTCCCTGGAGCCCTCCACTGCATCCCCCAGCTCTGCATCGAGTCCCAGAGTCCAGCGTTCTTTGAGTCCATGGTTCTAACCTCATCTGCACATTGGAACAACCTGCAGAGATTTTGAAAGTACACCCAGTCATCCCCCATAGCAATCAAAATTCAGACCAGAAACTCTGGGATAGGACTCATGTAAGTTTTGGAAAGCTGTCCATGTGATTCCAGTGTGTAGCCGGGGAGGGGAATCATTGCTTCCAGGGCTGCTTCTGTCATCTGGCCCCTCGCTCCATCTCAGACTCCGTATCAGACCCTGTCTGCCCCTGTAACTTCCCCATGTCAGCTGCCGCGCTGTTTGCCCATGGAGTATGCTCCCACCTCAAGGCCTTGCACCCGCCCCCGTCTATCTGGAATGTTTTTTTGTCTGAATACCTGCATGGCTCACTTCTTTCTTCGGATTTCTGCTCTGTAGCAAGAACTCCATCACATGCCCTGTCCTCTTGCTCCATAAGTCACATCAGATCTGTCTCAGTTTTGCTTGCTTATTTCTTCCCACTAGAACGGAAGCTCCAGGGTCGGGGGCAAGGCCTTAGCTTTGTTTCCTCAGAGATTTGGGGCATCTAGACTGAGCCTGGCACATAGTTGCTTGCTTACAGTTGATTGAATTTCTCTGGAGTTTTTCGGCTGGCGTTGCCGGGAGGGTTGGTTGTGTGATTGTGTCACGTTGGGCAGGAGCTCTAGGGAGTCTAACTACTCTAAGATTTTTTCAGCCATCCTTTTGCTTTGAGGCCGTCTCTGCATCCACACAGTCAGAGATGCCTGTGCCTCCCTTCCGGGCTTCCCTTCTGAGGTTCACATGACTAGAGCTGCCAGGTCAACTACCTCCCTTTTTTGGCTGCTGTTGTCTCTTCTCTTTTTTCCTCTGAATTAAGACTTAAGAAGTTTGATTAGCCCTGGCTGGGTGGCTCAGTTGGTTGGAGTATTGCCCCAAACACCAAAGGTGCCAGTTTCAATTCCCGGCTGGGGTGCATGCAGGAGGCAACCAATCGATATTTCTCTCTCACATAAATGTTTCTCTTTCTCTCTCACAAATCAATAAACATCCTTGGGCTAGGATTAAAAAAAAGTCTTTAGCAGTTGCTTAAGTGAGAGTCCAGGAGGGAGTGGGGGCGACATTTGCATTCAGTCCACTCTGTCTAACCCTAACTGTACCCTTTATTAATTTCAACTTCATTCACTTACAGATTAATTTCTTCCATGAATTTATTATCAACTCCGTGCCAGGCACTATGACTAAAATGTAAGTTCCTGCTCTCACTGAGGTTGTGTCCTAGGGTTAGTAAGTGGTGAATCTGGATGAAAAGGATCAGAAGGTTTTTTTTTTTTTTACTATTCTTGCAACATTTCTTTAAGTTTGAAATGATTTCTAAACAAAGGTTTTCAAGAACTGTGTCATGCAGGGACTAAATGGTGAAGAGCCTCCTATGGCGTTTCAGACGTCCCAATGGCTTTGTGAGCCACAGAAGGTATTACGCGGGGGAGTGCCAGGATAAGTTTTGGAATTTAGAAAGATTAATGACTCAAGTGTAAATGAGGATGGGTTTGAGCCATGTGCAGCGAGAGGCAGGGAGAGCAGGTAGGAGGCTTTCTCAGTAATCCGGAAATGATGAGGGCCTGTGTCTCAGTGAGACGCTGAGGATGGACAAAAGCAGCTTTTCCCATAATGTCTGCTTTATCGGATTCCCTTGGAGGTAAAGCTGTTTCTGTGGTAACATAACCCACCGACATCCCATTATTAAGGAAAGTGAGCTTGTCCTTACAGACTAAGTGTTTGGTGGTTGCACCTGGAGGCAGAGTACTAGGATTTATGACAAAATCGACACTGCAGTACATGAGAAGACCTTCCGGGAAGCAGCAGGGACGATTACTGTTCAGGGGGCAGCTCCGGGTACTGTCAGGACGAGACATTGCCCAGAGTCGATTTCAGTTGGTCTGATAGATAAAACATTGGAATTTGCACTGATACAGTTGTTTAAAGTTACCTCAGCCAAATATTTCCTCTTATATTGGGCTGTGTGTTTCTATATAATTGGACAGCCTTTGTCTGCTCTTGTTGCCATGGAGAGTCTGTCCCTGCTTTGCTAGGCTGATAAGTGCCTTAAGGATTCTCTATATATCTGCTTTAGTGGAAGAGCCTTTCTGTCATTTTTACTTCAAGTGTTTCTCTTTTAACAGAAGAACTTTTGGTTAACTTAATGTTTTAAAGTTTATGTTGACCTCCGTCCCACATGCGGGTATTTGTTGTGCTTATTGTTGTAAGAACTTTGCCTGGAGAAACCGCGGTTCACAGAACGCCCACTTCTCCCACACGGCGTAGCAGGTGATGAGGAGGACTGCAGGCCTGGTCACTCCATCGCGCAGGTAATAGGTCCCAGCACTGAGCGAGGTGCGATGGGTTTCACTGAGCTGCTCAGGGGCAGGGGTCATGGCCTAATTAATCTTTATGTTCCTGGCAGTTACCACACTGCAGTTGCTTGGTAACTGTGGACCTGACAGAAGGCTGTGTCCTGTGAGCCGCCTTCAAGGCTGCCTAGGATTTTCAGGCAGCTTCTTTCTGTCAGTGTCTGCATATGTTGAGTCAACACAGTGACATCAATTTTACTTGACGATTTGGAGCAAATATAGCAATTAAAAACATTTAAAGAATTATGGTAAAAACACAAAATTTACCATCTTTTTTTTTTTTTTTCAGTACGAATAAGCCTTTATTCTTCATTTTGTTTTCCCAGGGAAATTAGGAGAAGGAAAAAGTCAGCATGTGTTTTACAAAATGATAGATAGCAAGTGCAAGTACCCTGCACAGCAAAACCAACCATCAGATAAACAGTCACCAGTAACAGAGGTCACCAAACCCAAGGGGGCCCAGCCTCCTGTAGTTCAGAAATAAGAAAGAATCAGGGAAAGAACAGACAGGTATGTGCTTTCCTACCCTCCCTCCCGCCCCATAAATTCAAAATTTCACATGAAGCTTTGGTTTCTAGCAGTAAACATGAGTTACATTCATCTGTCTCCTATTAAACAATCTTGTGGCTACTTTGACATAAGTTTTTGCACCTGCATAAAAGTTCCTGAGTGACTTGGATACACATTCATCTTCCCTTTCTTGGTCTCCCAACCCCCCTTTCAAAATGAAAGGCCCCCTCATTGCTTCTCTACCCTAGGATTAGAGATTAAAATACAGCAATCTAAGTGTTCAGAATGAATCATATATCAAGGAATGGTCTGGATTCAGGGTGTTGGGAAAAAGGATGGAATATTTTTAGCTTCTTCAGAATTTTTTCACGAATCATATAAGAGATGAGGTGACAAAAATTTACCATCTTAATCATTTCCCAGTTCAGTAGTGTTAAGTATAATCACATTGTTGGGAAACAGGTCTCTAGAACGTTTTCGTCTTGCAGGTCTGAGACTTTGTACTCATTAAACTACACACCCCTGTTTCCCCTCCTGCTCCCCTGAAAACCGCCATTTTACTTTCTGTCTCTATGAATTTGACTACTTTAGATACCTCATATAATTGGAATTATGTAGCATCTGTTCTTTTTGCAGCTGGCTTATTTCACTTGGCATAATGTCCATCAGGTTCATCAATTTGTAGCATGTGATAAGATTTCCTTCCTTCTTAAGGCTGAATAGTATTTCACTGCATTGTCACATTTCATTTATCCATTCATCTGTCAATAGATGTTTGGGTTGCTTCCACCTCCTGGCTGTTGTGAATGTGCTGCAGTGAACATGGGGAGTGCTGGTGTCTTTTGGAGTTCTTGATTTTGGTTCTTTCGGATATATACCCAGAAGTGTGATTCCTAGATTCTATCGTAGTTCTATTTTTAGTTAAAATAGAGGAATCTCTATGCAATTTTCTGTAGTGGTCACAACATTTTACAATTCTACCAACAGTGCACAGGGTTCCAATTTTTCTATGTCCTCGCCAACACAAAAACATTCCTATTTTTATGTTAAAACAAATGTAAACTATGGTATTACATCTTACATTTCAAATGAATTTTAAAGGTTAAACAGAAGACTTGAAATCAATTTTGATTTTATGATAGATCCTCTAACAAAAGAAGGGCTTTGGTAGAAACATTTGAGCAGCCTTGAATTATGAGAGAATCCTCATGTAATCTTGTTGAGAATTCATGCGCACACCTGAGTAAAGAACATCTCCCTAAAGCAGCATGTCACAAAGCGCAACTTCGCCTTTAAACACTTAGTCCTACAGGCTTTTACATAGTAGGGAAGTGAGGACTCCCGGAAAGCGGTGCATTTTGAATGGGAGCTTGAGGGATGGTGGCAAAGGGAACTGACAGCAGGAGGAAGCGGCATTAATGTAAAGAAAAAGGTCATCTCGCAGTTTTACAGCCATAGAATTTGACATTGAAAGCTGATATTCAGTGCTTTTTCTCCTCTGTGTTTAGTAATAGCTGTAACTGGATGTAGTAACTTTGAGTTTATTTAATGAGAACAAGTTCTGTATTTTTATTGCGATTTTTATCAAGATCTGACAGTGAGTCTTCAAGTGCCACAAAGATTTGTGTCACAAAATCCCTAGGGTGGGTTTAAAAGACTTGAGAAGCATGTTTTGATAGCTGATGTGTTAGGACCAAGTGTTTTTGATGGTGGTGATTTAGGGTAGGCTGTTCCTTTATTTTCTTCTTCTTTGAAATGACTAGAAGGAAGAAAGAACACTTTCTATCAAGAGAGCAAATGCTGCAAAACTGAAGTATTTAGATACCTAACAAAGTGCTCTACTTTTTGCAAGTATTGCCCTGTTATGTGTGACTCTATAAGTCAATATTAAATCAAGTGTTTATGTTTTCAATATGAATGCTGTGTAAAGGCCTCTTGTCCCATAAGCCTGTTTTTTTAAATTTTATTTATTTATTTATTTATTTATTCTTAAATGTTATTGAAGTGACAGAGTGATACATTTTTTTAAAGATTTTATTTATTTATTTTTAGAGAGAGAAGAAGGGAGGGAGAAACATCAGTGTGTGGTTGCCTCTCACATGGCCCCCACTGGGGGCCTGGCCTGCAACCCAGGCATGTGCCCTGACTGGGAATCGAACCAGGACCCTTTGGTTCCTAGCCCGCGCTCAATCCACTGAGCTACACCAGCCAGGGCAAGCCTGTTTTTTTTTTTTAAATAATAGTTTTTTTTTCCTTTTATAGGGTATATCTTAAGACTTAACCAGTTTTCAGTTTTTAAATTTCCCTTCTTCTGTTGGTTGTTTAAATTATTCTCACTTTGGCTGTATTTTAATTACCTTTTGCTTAAAAATTCTGTTTTGTTTTTTAATGTAAGCTCTGCAGTTACCAAAACTAAAACTGCACAACCAAGCAGGAATGGATACCAGTTATGCCCTGACGGGGTAGCAGTGATTTACGTACTCAGACCGGAAACTGGCGATGGTTTTTGTCCATATTCTTTCCGACCATATTCTTTGGTCTTTTTCAGATGCTTGTATCAAGGGGAAAGCTGTACTGTTTGTTTGTTTAACCATGAACAGTTGGATGTTAGAAAATTAATTTATCTTTAGAAATTATGGATTTGAGTAATATTGAATGTCAGAAGCAAAAATCAAACAAAAAAACGAATCAGTTTCAGTAAATGATTTTTGAGTCCTATACAATGTCTGAAGCAAAAATCAAAACAAACAACAAAAAGCAAATCCGTTTCAATTCAGCAGTGTGTGAATTAAATATCATCACATTATGTTTAAGCAAGCTCTTTCCAAAATAGCTTCCTTGGAGCACTAATGTTACAGGGTGTTAATAGATACCCTGTGAAAAAAGGGTTTTTTAGTTACATCAAGAAACAATATAAATCCGATTTCTGTACTCTCTAGGGCTTCTCAGAGCCTTTAATGTTTTCATGTTCATTGTGAATTGCTTAAGAATGAGGTAGCATGCAGCATTTTTGAAATTCGTGTGGCATTCTTTTTTCTTAGAGCATCTTGCAGGGCTAATATTCTGTAGAACACATTGTAGAAAGACAGATTAGGAATTGCTAGAGCCAGAGTTTTGTTGTAGATCACAGGAAGGATGTGGTCTAAATGAGGTTGAATCCCTACGGTCAGCCAAAGAAGTGCGAACCCCGCAGATTTCATAGACACTTGGACGAGGCGTCGTGTGTGCAGCCTGCCCCGCAGTTTCAGAGGTGTGCCTGACGTCTGCTCTGGGGGCACGGCACTGGGGACGAGCTGTTCTGCCAATCGGTAACTCCTAACATTGTATTTACACTTCCAGAACGTAGGGAGTAACCGGAAGGTTAATTGATAAGAAGGGGAAATATTGATAAAAGGAAGTTATTTTTAAAAAGATTTTATTTATTTTTAGAGAGAAGGGAAGAGAGGGAGAAGGAGAGGGAACAAAACATCGATGTGTGAAAGAAACATCAATGTGCAAGAGAAACATCGATTGATTGCCTCTCATGTCCCCACCTGGGGACCTGGCCTGCAGCCCAGGCATGTGCCCTGACCAGGAATTCAACAGGCGACCTTTCGGTTTCCAGAACGATGCCCAATCCATGGAGCACACCAGTTAGGGAAAAAAGGGAGTTATTTTATTGAAATATTTGGTGTTACTTGATTTTGAAAAGAGGTAATAAGTTCCTTAATGTTTTTTTCAGTGTTGTTAAAAGGAAACTGAGGTGCCGATTTGTACTACATTTAAGTCCAAATTATTATTTCCAGCTCATTGTAGCACATTTTCCCCATCTGTGGAAACGGTGTATAGAATCATAGAATTTTAGAGGTTTCAGAACTTTTAACAATTATCTCATTGTACTTTTAAGGACAAAAGAGCTGAAGACTAGGGATATTACATAATGCAATTAATAGCTAGTTTATGTCATGGTTTAGACTAGAATTCAGGCCTCTTGTTTCCTAGTTTAAAATTCTTTCTTGTGCATTTTGCACCTTCCCAGTGTGACAGTAAACCACTCTCTTTCTCTCTGCATTGTTCCTTTAGAGTTTGCCTCTGTAGGGAACTTGGTTTTTAGCATATTGTATTCAGTTATACACGTTACTCCAAAAATAACAATTGGAACTGATTTCCAGCCTCTGATCCTATCTCCTAAGGTGGTGCCATTTCACTCTGGCAATTCATGAATCAGAATTGGTTATAAAATTTGATCAAATTCTGTTGACCACATTGTGAATTCAGTGATGCTTCAGTAAAGAAGAGGGAGGGTGACAGGCTGGCGGGAGAGTGACTTGGCCGTTAAAAGAAATTGGCGTGACTGATGGTGTGGGTTTGGCAGGAAATGTGGTTTGCAGTTCGACATCTAGAGCTACCTTATTTACTCTGAAAATGTAATTTACGCATTCTCAATTTAGAAAACTGAACAGCGTGGCATGTTGCTTAATAAATTACTGCCAAGAGTTTCTGTATACATGTGTAGCAAGTAGTTCAGCTTTGTAAGAGTTCTTTGTGTATTCTAGAGATAGATGTTAATGTTTGTTACAGGTGTGAAAATATTTTCTTCCAGGCAGTGGCCTGTTTAAAGAAATGTTTTTACCACCTTGCACAATTTAATAAATTAAAGCAATGGGTCATAGACCTGAAAGTAAGAGCTACTACAAAACTTGTGTTAACCTTAAGAAAGAAGACACCTACTAAGAAGGGCTTCTGGTGGCTAACTGGGCTCAAATTTTTAAAAAGTAGAGTCCAGCAGCCATTTCTACACAGGTTCCTCTCACACAAACTGCACTTTGGGGAGAAGCCTGCACTGAGCTGCCTGCCTGCACTGTGTTTCTGCCGTCTGAGCCAGCCCTAATAAAGGACCTCCTGGATCCTGTTTCAGCTGATAGGACTGAGGTGTTCGGTATCCAGTCAGAGCTGTGAGCTCCAATAAACCGGAGTGGCTCTATTCTGATCAATCAGAACAGTGCCTCTAGGACCAAACTCTGAGGATTTAGAGTCCTCATTTGCATGAGGACAGACCAATCAGGGACCAGGGCGAGGACTCCTGTTCATTTAAGCCAGCTCCCCTTGGACTTGGGGTATGGGCGCACTTTCCCCTTCCACCAAAGATTGAAACCTGTGTCTCCCTCGCTTAACCTGAAATATCCAGGGTGTCTCGCCAGAGCAGCACAGTGCAAAGCAGAGCAATGCAGCACAGCGCAGAAGCAAAGCAGACCCGTGCAGAGAAAACAGACCTGCACAGAACAGACCACACTAGACCAGACCATGGAGGAGCCGAGCAGAGCTGCCTAGCTGGAAAGGGACCTGGCCCCGGGCCACCTGGCCCCGGGGCTGCCCCACAGCGCTGCTGATGCCCGACTGAGGTGTTCAGTAGCTGTGCTGTTTTCATAGCCGTACTGTATCACAATGGAGCTGTTTTGCACTGAATGAAGTTTCCTTTTTAACTGCACCCCAGTTGGGGATTCTTGTTGGTGTTGAATTGGCACCAAGAACCATTGGCTGACACTTGTAAACAAAAACAGGAGAAAATTTATTTATTTATTTATTTATTGGCTGCAAAAATCTTTATTGTTTCCATTTGGTCCAGTGCATGGGAGAGGGTTCCAGGGTGGGGTTTCAGGGTGAGGCTCAGGCAAAAGCCAGGTAGCAGGGAAATGCAGAGCAGCTCATCAAAGGCCCGTGGGCTCCAAAGGCTCCTAGTCACGCTTGGGGGTGAGCCTTTCGAAGACATGCTCGTGCATCCCAGCCTGGGGGCTGCCCACCCCAGCCTGGGGGCCGCCCAGCCTGTGGATGTTAGTCAGGTGGTCGCCCATCTTCTTGAGGAGTTTCCCCTCCTCATCCAGGAAGTGGTTCTCCGGGAAGTCATAGAGATGAGAGTCTGTGCAGGTAGAAGCCAGAGCATGCAGGTCCAAAAGGGCCTTCTCCAAGGCCAGGTTCTTCTCCAAGGCCAAGGCTGCTTCCGCGGCGCACTGGGTTTTACCCCCACTTGTCTTGGGAAGGCTTTGCCATATCCTGGAGAAGAGTGCGGCCACTATGCTGGTTTTGCAGCTTTAAGAGATGCTCAATGCCCTCACACTTCTCTTTGGCCAGCTCCTGGAAGAAGTGGCCACGCTCTGCAGAGCCACGTCTTCACTGTCGAAATAGAAGCTCAGAGAGAGGTAGGTGTAGGAGGCTGGCAGATACAAGTTGGCCAGGTGGTTGACCGCAGCCTCCACCTCAGTGGAATAATTCTGATGAATTTGGGAGTTCATGATTGTTTGGCAATGAAGAATTAAGGTAAAAAACAAAAACAAAAACAAAAATGGTGCTGGCTGGTCTCGGTGGCTGAAGATGGCTGAGGTGGTTTTGAAGGTGGTAACTAGAAAAGAGGGTGGAGGGTAGTTGGAAAGAAGGGGTGTCCCTAAGTCTGTTCCATCCAAACCCTGTTGAAGCAAGAGACAGGTCCCAGGACTGCCGAGGGCACTCTACAATAAGAAATATATGTTTGGTTTTTGTCCCCATTTCTGGCACAATGCTCTCGGAATTTCTTAAGTGATAAGGAAAATAAAGGTATCTTTTGTTAAGCGAATAAAGCAACTTTTGGATGGTACCTAAGGATGGGGTCTGGTTGCCCGGAGAATCAATCATGTGATTAGAGGGCTGGAACTTTCAGTCTCACCCCCTGGATTTCTGGGTCGGGGAGAGAGGTAGAGTTTGAATCCATTGCCCGTGGCCAGTGACTTAATCAGTCATACCTGTATAATGAAGCCTCAGTAAAACCCAAAAATGACAGGGTTCAAAGAGCTTCTGGGTTAATGAACATGTGGAGATTCAGGGAGAGAGGCAGGCTCTGAGAACACAAAAGCTTTGAGCCCTGTCTCATACTGTGCTCTCCATACCTCTTATATGTGGCTGTTCCTGGTAATTGCAATAAACGGGTAACCTAGTGAGTAAGCTGGTTTCCTGAGCTCTGTGAGCTTCTCTAGCAAATCGGTGAAACCCAAGGAGGGGGTTGTGGGAACCTCTGATTTATAGTCAGTTGGCCAGAAGCACCTGGACTTGAGATTGGCGTCTGAAATGGAGGACAGTCTTGTGGTGCTGAGCCCTTAACCCGGGGGTGTCAAACTCATGTTCACCAGGGGCCACATCAGCCTCGCGGTTGCCTTCAGAGGGCCGAATGTAATTTCAACTCCTTAACAATTAAGGAGTAATTACATTTATACAGTCCTAAATTTATTTTGGCCCTTTGACGGCAACCGCAAGGCTGGTGTGGCCCCTGGTGAAAATGAGCTTGACACCCCTGCCTTAACCTGTGGAACTTGGTGCTGTCTCTGATAGTGTCAGAGGTGAGTTGAATTATACGACACCAGCTGGTGCCCGAGAATTGCTTGGTGGTGTGGGAGAAACCCTGCACATTGGAATCGGTGTCAGAATAAGGCTGTGACCTTCGTGATTCTGGAGCTGCCAGGCCATGAGAAGGAACATGATTCTCCCAGGTGTCCCTTCATCTCAAGCACTGACTAGTCAGGTTATGTCCTGTAAAGGGAATGTGTGAGGCAGTGGGTTTCAAACTTGTGAACAGGATCAAAGTAAGAAATACAGTTTATATTGCTATCGCTTCCCCACACATGCCAGATATAAAAGATTCATGAAATAAATCTTACGTTTACAATAGACAATGTCTTTGATATATTCCATTGTTTAATTTGATTTTGAAAACACTGATACCCATTAAACTGATTTTACAAACCACTGATGTGTTAAGATCTGCAATTAAAAAATAATTCTGGCTTAAGGAGACCTTTATCATTTTCCTTCATAACTGTATTTATTCCCAATACAGTTTAACTTCCTCATAGAAGTAATGCTTCAAAAACGTGTACATTGTAGTGTCAGTGTGTATACAGTTGTCTTGGGCACCATTTGTCTCGTGTGAGCACACATGTAACTGACAAGATCACATTACCGAACTGAAGGGATCCGTCTACCTGTGCACGTCAAAGCCCGATCCAATGCCAAGAGCAGTTTGCATCAAAGACAGCAGAGGTTTATTTGAGGAAACGGCACCAGCCTGGGGTGACAGGTGAGGTTAGTGCTCCCAGAAGATCTGGGATCTGGGTCCCTGGTGTTTTCTCGGGGAGGAGTTACACAGGGGAAAACCATTAATCGCGGTGACTGAGGAGGTTAGGGTTGTGGTCTCTACTGATGGGTTGGAGCCAGGGTAGGGATAGTTGAGCATTGCATGGGATCCTGATGTCTGCCATAGTGTTTCTCTGTTTGGTTTCCCAAGGGTGTGGTCAGTGGGGTCCTTCTGTTTTTCTGGGTCTGGGGCTAAAACACAGAGGAGGCCTAGATGTTATCTTGAGTTTGACTGAAACTCTCCTGTGGTCAACAACATGAGGCTTTGTTCCTAGGACTGTTTAATGCTAACTGAACCTTCTTGTCCTGAGGGCTTAATGACTAAGGGGTTGGAGGTGCAGGGAAGGAGGGAAGCAGGTGAGTCGTGGTGCTGGGTGAGGCTAGTTTTACTCACAAGGAAAGAAAGGATGAAAGGTCCTATTACAAAATGAAGTTTCTGTGTGGTTATGGTTACTGTATGACTTTCGCCATGAGTATCCACTGGTGGAAGTGGAGGCTTCAGACTATTTTGTTGATTTTTGAAATAGTAGTTACAAATTTGCCAAGTTGGGTATAAGTTATTAAATAGTGCGTATTACAGAGAGGCCTAAAGCTTCTTGTTTTTATTCTTCAGATTTCTGCTCATTTGCATCAGTAGATGTAGCTTGTTTGTAACATCTGATGCTATTCTTAGTGAGTTGCATCTTGACTTGGTAAGATGTACCTATTAATCAACTTGATGGTATTCTAACTTTTACATGCTGGAGGTCTGTTCAAACTAACTGTACAACAGGCTGGGCAGGATTCCACTGAGATTTATTTCCCTGGAGATTAATGCTGTAAAGTCTCAGAATTAGTTCTATCCTTGTCAATATGACGACTCTGGATGTTTTATTCTTTCTGTGATCTCTGTCTCTTTCTTCTCTCAGGGGGATTATTTGGACTAGGATAAGCTATTTTATCTGTTGCAAATTAGCTATACTTCTAGCTATGAGAAAGAGATCTTTCTAGCCAATTGGCTTTTGTCTTCTGCCTAATACATGAATTCTAATGACGAAGCCCTTCATTAAGAGAAGAAATGATGAAATAAAATATTTAAAATTAAATACTTGGTTTTGTAATAGCAGGTTTATTTTAATGAATTTAGTGAAAACATCCAGTTTAGTTTCTTTTTTTGCAAATAAATACATTTTCAAAAATGTTTTAAAAGGCCCCTTAATTTGATGGTTATGTGCTGACTGAAATAACTTAAAAATAAACCTATACAAAAGAGCCTATAAATGGAATTTCAGTTTTTGAAGGTCGCCTTTTTTACGTGAGGAGGGATGATGGTTTATGATTCAGACCACAGATAATGTACTCGTTGTTTGTAACACACCTGTTACTGGTAGTCATTCTGAAAGAAGAGCCCCTTCCAGAAATTGCACCTTCTGTTTTTCTCTAAGGAGCAGGTGGTATGGGCACGTAGAAGGGGCTGCCCAGAGAAGAAAAGGGGATGTTTAAGAATCATGAAATCGTGGTTATCTTGATTATCATGCTATCAGCTTTTAGTATTTCTTAAATGATAGCATACTGCTTTTCATTCAGAATTTCATATTTAATATGATTATCTTAATTTTGAATTCACAGTGACTATTCCCATAGCATTTTACATTTAGCAAGAAAGTATTTATAGGCTGTTTCACATGAAAGGAAGAGGGAATATTTTGCTCAAAGTCTCTGAGAATAGAGTTATAGATTATAACTCTTTATAATTTATGCATATTTTATTCATGCTAACATTCTTTTCTAGAAAGTCTCATGTCTATCCCTGACTTTTACTTGGCTTAAAGTGAACTTGAAATTAGTATTTAGCTAATAAACTGTCTTTAGGGATTGCTAAAGTGGTTCTTTTTTGCAGATGGATCCAAAATAGTAGTAGTGTCGTGTTTTACTTCCTTGTCTCGAGTAGCTGGGTGTCAAGATGCAGCACTGAATCGGGTCTGTATTCCCCAAGAAGATATTCTCAACTCAAGTACATAGTTCTGTTCACTCTTTAAAGATTAAGAAAGCACACACAGAGGGACAGAGAAAGAGAGCAGAAGATTATTTGTAAAATGATGGAAGATATTTGTTATTTTTTTCTATTGTCTTAGGGACTTACTGTGTCCTATAAGGACAGTTTCCTAATCTGTTCCTCAAGGTGCTGGTGCATTTATAGGACTCCTTGGTAAGTCTCAAACAGAAAGCTGATTTGTAGCACTTAGGAAGAAAGGACTGGATTTTTTCTTCTCCTTTTTTTTTTTTTTTTTTAGCTGTAGTTATGCCAGTTATAACTGAGTGTACTTATTTTCATCAGTCTGTAACCATATATTTTAATTCAGTTCCCCAGTAGTTTAATGCCTTATGTTCCTATTTGTTCTGAATACATTTCCCTTCTTCTTAGACATGTGGAGATTAAATGTCACATGTCTTCTTCACTGTGTATCCCATTTATCACCTGCTAATCTTTAGCAGTGAGATTAAATGACGTTTATTAGAGGGTATTTTGATCTCTCTTTGAAAAAGGTGGTAAAGAGTAATTCGTCACAGTAATGCCTTTTTTTCTATTTTGTGTGCAAATTTAGGTTGCTTGCTGAAACATTCTAATTTTGTAATGGTGGTAGAGAATTCTTACTTTAGTTTCATGGCTTGTTTAAATTAAAAATCCCATACATCCTTGAAGCACTTGTAAATTTAGCAGCCTCGAAAACTAGCCTTCTTTCCCCCTGGGAGCTCGCAAGGCGGACGCCGGCACCAGCCCTACACAGTGTTTTTCCTTTTTTCCTCTGACCAGGGTTTGGCCCGGCCCTGTCTGTGGAAAGATAGTCTAAAGCTGTGAGGTATGGTCTGCTCATTTGAAATCACTCAAATTATGAAGTCAGCACATGGGCAGTGTGACATCAAGACTTCCTGGCAGACTGGGGTTAACATTTCTGTGCCTCAGTGACTAGTCGTCCACATGAAGACCTGGGGAAAAATAAAACTAAGACTCAGGTGCCAAGGTGATAAAACACGCATACTTTATAGGCTGAACATAACACAGTACTCTGGATCAAGAATCCCCTTGTTACCTCCCTGGTTCCAAAGCCCACCAAGAGCACACTTTCTCTCCCCCAATCAACATTGCTTCTTGGCGAGTGCTCTGCTTCTTTACCTCACTTCAGCTTCAAACTCCTATACTGGTTGGCTATTAGTTCTCTAAATTCATTCTTTAGCCTAGATTTGCTGGCCGCTGGCTGCAGTACTCCCTACCCCAGATTCTTTCAGGGTCACCTTCCTTGCCAACTCGACAGCCCTGTCTTGCTGGCCTAGTTTCTGTTGTCAAATTTAGAAACATCTCAAAGTTTCCTTTCCTCTTAATAAGAGCTGTAAGACGTCAACGCTTCCAAGTTTTCTTGTGTAGAGATTAAACTTTGAATTGACAACACTCAGTAACCAGGTCGTTCTTGCCTTTGTAGTAGTGACTTATTGTGAGATTTGCAGAACGTTCTTTAATAGTGGTACTGCTGCATTATTGAACAGATAGAACTTCTGTTTTTGACTAAGTGCTGAAGAGAACTGAGTCTGCTGACTGGATCCCCGGCAGTCGGGTGTGAAACTTTTTCATCATTGCGGAAAGTTCTACTGGGCAACACTGCTCTTGAGTTGTGTTCGATCTAGCGGCCTGGGACCTAGTAGTCGAGGTAGAGCTGGCGGTCTCCTGCAGACTCTCACAGTTGTCCCACGTTTCTCTCAAATTTGTGACATACTTTCCTGGTCACTTGAAAACTTCCCTGCATTTTCACTTGGCTGTTTTCCCCACGTGGAAGCACCCCCTACTTCACCCCTCTTTCTACTTGTCTAAATGCTATACTACTTCATTTATGCTCGCTCTGTGCTGCTTTATTTTATTGAGCAGGTTTTTATTTTTATTTTTCAATTATTTTTCAAGTTTACACTCAATATTAGTTTGTATCAGATGTTGAGCAGGTTTTTGTTACTCTTTGGAGGATGGGGCCAGACTGCACCCCTGGTCCTCATCATGCTGTAGGCATTCAGTGAATGGTCGGTGGAGATGGAGATTCTCGAATTGCCAGCTACAAATTACCGCCCGGGGGCCAATTCTGGGCAATCGCCTGCTTTTGTAAATACAGTTTTTTGGGGAACATTGCCACGTCCATTTACTTACTTATTGCCTATGAGTACTTCTGTGCCACGATAGTGAGTTGAATGGTCGTAGCAGAGCCCATGTGACTCGGCAAAGCCAAGTACATTTACTATTTGGTCTTTTACCAAGTGAGTCTCCCATCTGCTCTACATTTGTAACATTGAAGCCTCTCACAATTGCACGTCTTACAATTTGGAAGTCACAGAATAAATCAATTAATATGCCTAGATGAAGTGATTGTGATTATTCTTTATTAATGCATTTGCTTGACTATTATTATATTGTAAGGTTGCACATAATTATCATTAACATTATGGAAGTTAAACACATGTTGCATGGTAGAATAAATTCCCAAATACTCCTTCGATTGTTAAAACAATGTGTGACTAAATCTTACCTTACTAATTCTTTTTTTCTGCCTAATAAGATTGTTTCATTGAAATGGAACAAAGAAGGGTAATTACGAAGTTCATTACCTTTCTTTTTACCTTATCCTTTTCAAATGTGATTTGCCTTAATCTTGTAAAAACTTTCTAAATTTAAAATATACTTTACATTCTTAAAATATGTGCTCTTGGGTTAACTCAGAAAGCATAGATTTAAAATTAATATTTATTAAATTAATATTTATTAAACATATACATAGTGCTCATTAGAATACCAGTAAAGCAGTTATAAATTCAACATTAATTTACTTATTCGTTTCCAACAAAACTTTGATTGAGCTTTGTTTGTGGGACAGAAAAAAAAGGAGAGAAACATTAAAGTATCAGAAGTAAATAAAAAAATGCATTTCATGAAATAAGCTGTTTAGAAGAGGTCTTCGAGATGACACAGAGGTTAGGTTGTTATCAGATCCACAAGAATCCAATCTTACCCCACATCAGGCTTTATTAGTACTTTACTGATAAATAATAATTTGCCATAATCGGTTACACAATTTCTATGACATTTTTCAAGGGGTTATATTCCATAAGTTTAAAGATTCCAGATTTGTTAACCATAAGTAATACTAGGCAGATTAGGTACATCCTGATCAAATAATTCCATAGATAAGGATTTGTTTGTTATTGTTCTTGAGCTATGAAAAGTAAAAGCCAGCATTTTTCTTAAAGTGTCCTAAAATAAAAGTCTATCTGAAAGAGGTTGGGTTACTTCAGGAGGCTAGTTATGCCTTCAAGACGTGTTGACTATATTTGAGGATGAGTTCTGATGCCCGAGGAATTCACGCTTCCCAAATATAAGACACGACCAGGGCACACTGATTTCCAAAGCCAAATCTTCTGTAATGGGGATCCTGTCTAGCTAAGACAATTTCCCCTTCATTATGCTATCTGAGCCCCGAGGGCTTACGGTGAAAGTGCTGATGGTAGCAATAGTTCTTGAAATAATAACTAGCAGCTTCAAAAGTAGTATAAATACAAATCAAGATACTCTGGTCTTTTTTAGTGGTTTTTTTTTTTTTTTTTTAAAGACCTGGTACAGAGAGTGAAAAACAGTAGAAGGATATATACATGCAGATAATTGAATCCATATTCATTTAGATAAGGAGAATTGGTGAGGAGAGGGGAACATCTCAGAGCTTGTAGTAATCACTTTGTAGGGGTTTTTTTTTACATTTTATTTTTCAATTACAGTTTACATTCAATATTATTTTGTTTGAGTTTCAGATGTACAGCATAGTGGTTAGACAGTTGTATACTTTACCAAGTGTTCCCCCCAATATTTCCCATACCCACCTGGTACCATACATGGTCATTACCACATTACTGACTATATTCCCTGTGCTGTACTTTACATCCTTGTGACTATTCTGTACCTACCATTTGTATTTCTTCATCCCTTTATTTTTCACCTATCTCCCCAATCCTCCTCCCCTCTCGCATCCATCAGTCTGTTCTCTGTATCTGTGATTCTGTTTCCATTTTGTTTGTTCATTTTATTTTGTTCTTTAGATTCCACATATAAGTGAAATCATATGGTATTTGTCTTTCTCTGAGAAAGCATAATACCTGCTAGGTCCATCCATGTTGTTGCAAAATGCTAAGAGTTCCTTCTTTTTTATGGCTGAGTAATATTCCATTGTATCTATGTACCACAACATTTTTATCCACTCACCTATTGATGGGCACTTGGGTTGCTTCCATAGCTTGGCTCTTGTAAATAACACTGCAATCAACATAGAGGTACACATACTCTTTCAAATTAGTGTTTTGGGTCTCTTCAGACGTATACCCAGAAGTGGAATGGCTGGGTCATAAGGCAGTTCCATTTTTAGTTTTTTGAGGACCCTTCATACTGTTTTCCACAGTGGCTGCACCAGTCTGCATTCCCTCCTGCAGTGCCCAAGTGTTCTCTTTTCTCCTTATCCTCGCCAGCACTTCTTGTTTGTTGATTTATTGATGATGGCCATTCTTACAGGTGTGAGGTGATATCTCACTGTGGTTTTAATTTGGATTTCTCACATGCCTAGTGATGTTGAGCATCTTTTCATATGTTTATTGACCATCTGTATGTCCTCTTTGGAGAAGTGTCTATTAAGGTCCTGTGCCCATTTTTTAAATGGATTTTTTTTTGGTGTTGAGCTGTATGAATACTTTATAAATTTTGCATATTAAACCCTTATCAGACGTGTCATTGGTGAATATCTTCCCTCATTCAATAGATTGTCTTTTTGTTTTGTTGACAGTTTCCTTTGCTGTACACAGACTTTTTAATTTCATGTAGTCCCATTTATTTATTTTTGTTTTCCTCGCCTGAGGAGGTATATCAGAAAAAATATTGGGAAGAGAAATGTTTGAGATTTTATTGCTTATGTTTTCCTCTAGCTTTATGGTTTGAAGTCTTACATTTAAGTCTTTAATCCATTTGAGCTTATTTTTTTGTATAAGGTGTAAAAGGTGGTCTAGTTTCAGCTTTTGCATGCATCTGTCCCATTTTTCTAATACCACTTATTGAATAGACTGTTTTTATCCTGTTGTTTGATTTTGCCTCCTTTGTCAAGTGTTAATTGGTCATATAGGCATGGATTTATTCCTGGGCTCTCTGTTCTGTTCCATTGATCTGTACATTTGCTTTTATGCCAGTGCCATGCTGTGCTGATTACTATATCCTTGCAGTGTAGGTTGTTCTTAGGTGACATGATCCCTCCAACTTTGTTTTTCGTTCTCAAGATTGCTGTGGCTATTTGGGATCTTTTGAGGTTCCACATAAATGTTTGGATTATTTGTTCTAGTTCTGAGAAATCCAAAATTCGTATTTTGATAGGAATTGCTTTGAATCTATAGATTGCTTTGGGTAGTATGGACATTATAATAATATTAATTCTTCTAATCGATGAGCACTCTATATGTTTCCTTTTTCACTTATTTGTATCTTCTTCAATTTGTTTCTTTAGTATCTTAAAATTTTCTGAGTACAGATCTTTTCACTCATTAAATTTATTCATAGGTATTTTATTTTTGATGCAGTTGTACTTTATAGGTTTTTAGGTATTCAATAATAATAACTCTAAATGCAGAACATGATCAGGAAGGTGAGAGAAGAGGGTAGATGCTATTAGACCAGTTAATTCAGTGAGATTCCCCTGATTAGGCCTTTTGAGTCAAATTTTTAAACTATGCCTGTTAGGAATAGAGATGTTGACTAGTAGGATTAAATGTTTCCATGTACTTATGAAAGGAATACAGATTAAAATGTTAAAAGTAAATCACCCGTTCCCATCAGATTGATAAATGTGAAGTAGAAGATAACTTCAGTGGTGATACAGTGTAGTGGGAGAGGCACCGTGGGTAGATATTTGACAGTGACATGAAATTGATGGAACAATTAGGGAAACCATGATAGCAGTATTTTCTCAGATATATAAAAAAGGTTTTCCCCCCTTCTAGTAACTTTGCTATTCTGAATCTCTCATAAAGAAATAGAAGATCAGATAAAGATTTATGTATAAGGAAGTTAATCTAGTCATCATTTATAATGAAAAATGGGGAACCATCTAAATTTTAACCAATATTGGAATAGTTAAGTTGTATGGTAACCCTGCGAGGGAATATTATACAGCCATTAAGTCTGGGTCATAGAAGATTATATGGAGCTCTGGACACAGTTATGACTCAGTGTTGATTTTATATGTTATACTTAAAATGTATACAATTTGGGTGAAATTGTATACATAGGATACGACTGGATGAAAATAAAATGGTTATCTCAGTGTGCTTAAATAACAGGTATTTTTAGGTTTTGGTAAATATTTTATGGAAATTTTTGGAAAAAAGTTCTTGTTTTTACTTTTATAATTAGAAAACATATTATTGACTTCCGCCAAGATGGTGGCATAGGTGGACGCACTGCACCGCCGCTCACAACCAGAGAGTTTAAACAATGAACTCAATAGCGAAAAATAAACAACCAGAATGGACAGAATCGAACTGAAGGGAAGTCCAACACCCAGGAAGTTGGGGAGGACGTACATCCAGGCCGGTAAGCGGGGCAGAACCGAGCAGAGGAGCGGAGTGAGAGGCAGTTTGCCCGGAGGAACTCACCCCGGGAGCGCCTAAACAAAACACTACCCCGAGCAACGGGTGAACCTCGCAGGCCAGCGGCGTAACTGGAGAGGCCAGTGGGAACCGGCAGGGCCGAGACTGGCGGAAAAGGCAGTGGGGAACTGGGGAATAGAAGGTGATAGGGAGGGGCGGTGAACAGCAGACGCCATTGCTCCCTCCCAGGCCCCACCCCCAGAGGAAACGTCACAAAAAAGCAACCCAGGTTACCAGGCACTGACAAACACCTAAGACTCCGACAGGTGCACCGAGATAAAAAAGAATGAAAATGGCTAAAACAAAAGATCAGAACAAATTACAACTAACGGACAAAGAGATAGCCAAATTAACAGATGCCCAGTTTAAAACACTGGTAATCATGATGCTCAGAAAACTGGAAGAAATAGTTGAACATATGAGGAAAACGATAAAGATAACGGAGGAAAATTTACAGGGAACCAATAGGGAAAAAAAGGAAGCTGGGACTCAAACCAATGGGGTGGACCAGAAGGAAGAAATAAGAATTCAAAAAAATGAGGAGAGACTCAGGAACCTCAGAGACATTTGTAAACGACCCAACATCCGGATCATAGGGCTGCCAGAAGGACAAGAAGAACCCCAAGAAATTGAACGTATTTTTGAACAGATAGTGAACGAGAACTTCCCAAATCTGGCAAAGGAAATAGGCTTCCTGGAAATCCAAGAAGCTCAGAGAACCCCAAAGAAGTGGGACCCAAAGAGGAACACACCAAGGCACATCATAATAACATTACCCAAGGTCAAGAATAAGGAAAGAATCTTACAAGCAGCAAGAGAAAAGGAGACAGTTACCTACAAAGGAATTCCCAT
>PVJI01023984.1:0-22609 GCA_004026765.1 Micronycteris hirsuta
CTCCATGCGGTGCCTTGCAGACCACTGCATTGAGCCCGAGCTTATGCTTTGTGCGCATCTGTGTGCTTTAGTGTGTCACAAGCGCTGATTGGTAAGTGTGTAAATGTTGTATTTCTTTGCTAAAAGAATACAGCTTAGGTTAGATTTTCTGAGTATGTGCATGATAAATAAGAAGAATCAGTGTGATAGGAGCAGAGACTGAGTGACTAAGGAATGCTGTGAAAAAGTATTTCTCAAAGCAGAGGCATCTGCAGCACTCAGGACAAGGCAGGTTCCTGGGCCACACCCCCGGCCTAGCGAGTCAGTGACCCCGGGCGCAGCATCCGATGCTGCATGTTCATACGCAAACCCAGGGCCTCACTCTGTCCGACCAACTCCTGCAGAGAAGACAACTGTGTATGTTGGGCAAAGTGTAAAAAACAACTCCTCGAAGGCACCAGAGAGCGACCCAGATAGGCAGAGGTGACACTTGGAAGAAGAGGCCACTTGAAAGATAGCAAAGGCACTCGCACAGGCTTTCAGGTTTTACGGCTTACCCACTCAGAGCAAGCCCCAGCGGGCAGCAGACAAGGTGGCCAGAACTCCGTCTCACTGGCATGATAAACCAGGGTCAGAGGTCAGGGCTACCAAAGCACCCGGAAGACAAGGGGGCGTAGCCTGGAAAGGAGAGAACCACAGAGGGGGAGCCCCAAGTTCTTGTTTAAACTGCCCAAATCTCTAGATGAACTATAGATGTGAAGGGCATACCCTAAGCAGCCCGACTGAGGCTGGAAGTGGACGAGGACCGCAGTGCTGTCCACTGCAGGGAAGGCGGAGCGTGGAGCTGGAGGACGGCCCCGTCCGCGGGTGCTGAAGCAAACACTCCTCCAAGGAGGGTAGCAGAACCCCGAGTTTCTGTCATGTGTGCGTGGCGATGTGCAGGGTGATCCAAAATTAGTAAGCCTGAAAAGAAACAGCAAACCGTGACCCCTACGCAAGAGAAAAGGTAATCTGTAAAGACAGGTCTCCGGGTGGGCCGAATGTTAGACTGAGCGGTTCAGGGGACCAGGCTTTTTTTTTAGGTGAGGAAATCATGAATCAGTGAATCATTGCTGTGAGTGTTTTACTGATTTTCAGAGTTTTGAGGGCCTTGATTTTGTACTTTATATTTTTGTATGTTTAATCTCAACATGTGAGATTAAACTGATTTTTTTGTAGGCTGGGAGATAAATGAATAGAGTCATATTTTCTGTCCATTTTTTCCTAGCCTGTTTCAGTGTTCCAAAGTTGGACAGGGGTTTTTAAGCAGCTTAATACGGACATAAAGGAATAGGCTGGTAATGATTGGATATATAAGATATCTGTGCAGAGAAATAGAAACTGTAAAAACTGTACCAACTGAAAATTCTGGAACTGAAAAAAATTTTTTTAAAGATTTTATGTATTTATTTTTAGAGAGAGGAGAAGGGAGGGAGAAAGAAAGGTAGAGAAACATCAGTGTGCAAGAGAAACATCGGTTGGTTGCCTCTGGCATGCCCCTAACCAGCGACTTAGCCCACAACCCAGGCATGTGCCGTGACTAGGAATTGAACTGGCAGCCTTTCAGTTCACAGGCCAGTGCTTAATCCACTGGGCCACACCAGCCAGGGCCTGAAAATTTATTTGAAACAAGAAACTCACTGGATGAGCTTAGCAGCAGGTTAGAAATGATGGAAGAAAGGATCAGTTGCATTGAAGATAAGTCAGTAGAAATTAACCAATCTGAAAAACAAAGAAAAACATTAAATAAGCACTTTGTATGATTTTTATGCACATTCACATTTCAGAGCTGATGCTCTAAGAGAAATTTCTGTATTGGGTGGCCTAGATAACCTTTGGGCTATGCAGCCTGAGATTGCTGGTTACACTCTCTCTCTAATTGCAGAGATTGGGTTGAATGGCGGGGTTACTCCCTGGCTAAGGCTGTGACGTGAGATTGAGGTGCTGTCTGGAGCCGTGGGGCCACCAGGGGTGGATCCTGCGGGAGAGAACCAGAAGTGCCTGTGAAGAGCGGGTCCTTTTCTACTGGAGGGTCCGCCCCGGGGGTCAGGTTCCGTGCTGTGCCCTCGTCTTCCCGCGTGTACTCCGGCCTTGGCCATAGTCTCGTTTTTAGCCTTCCAAGCGAAGGCCATACTTCCTTGAAGGCATAAGATTAATTTTGCTTTAAAAAAAAATGATCGAATGTTAAATGACAAAATTTCATGTGATCATCACTTTGTGGGTTTCTGGGCTGCCCAGCAGGTCCTAGGAGCGAGCTTTGGTTTGCTCAGATCTTGGTAAAAGGAGGGTGGCAGTGAGCGGGCCGTGTCCCGGGAGAACGGGTGCCAGGCTGTTGAGCTACAGGACCTGTCCAGTCCCGCACAGCCGCATGCCCCCCGCCCCCCCCCGCCCCCACCCCCACCCCCCGCCGTGTCCTTCCCTCAGCTCCAGGCCCCAGAGGCTCAGCCTGTCCCTGACTTCTCTCCTTTTGGGAGCTGCTCCCAGGGTTTTCGCCTGAAGCCTGGCAGTGGCTGAGTCACAGTCCTCTCAGCACGTAATTTTTTTTTAATTAAAAAAACTTTTTGTTGACATTAACATACATAAAGAAAAGTACACCCATCATGAATGTACAGCCTCATGAATCATCACAGTTCATCACATCCATGTAACCAGCCTTCAAATCAAGAAGCAGGGTGGTCCCAGCACCCCAGCCACCCTCTTCACACCCCAGCAGCCGTTACCTCCCCCTAAGGATGCTCACTGCCTGACTTCTCACAGCCCGTAAAGAACCCGGACTGCTTTGTCCTTTGTGTAATTGGGGTCGTGAGGCATGTGCTCATTTATGCTGGTTGCTTTCTTGCAGCATTATGTTTGAGAAATCAATCCATACTGTCGCATATAGTAATAGATCATTCATTCTCGTTGAACAGTATTACAGCAAATAAATGCAGCACAGTGTGCTCTTTCTACTTCCCTTGGGTATCTGGACAATGTCTAGCGTGGGGTCAATATGAGTAGTACCACTGCGAACATTCTCGTACACAATATTTGGAGTCACACAGGCTCGTTTCTTTTTAACAGTGTTACTGCTGATGGTTGGTGAGCAGGTAGAACAACATCAACAAAAAAACAACCACAAGGAGGTTGCAAAGTTTATAGCTTAGTGATAGTTGTGAGCCCACTATTTTTCAAACCGAGTCACGCCTCTTTATTGGGTTACATTTATAGCCCTGGCTGGTGTAGCTCAGTGGATTGAGCGCGGGCTGGGAACCAAAGGGTCCCGGTTCGGTTCCCAGTCAGGGCACATGCCTGGGCTGCAGGCCAGGTCCCCAGTGAGGGCCATGTGAGGAGCAACCATATATTGCTGTTTCTCTCCCTCCCTTCCCCTCTCTCTGAAAATAAATAAATAAATAAAAATCTTTTAAAAAATAGTATTTATAATCAGCCTTTTATGGACATCAGTAGAATAGAAAGTGTTAGAAGACAATGCACATAATAAGGACAGGCTTTTGTTTCAGTTATACACATGGATATGAATGTAGTAT
Organism: Micronycteris hirsuta; assembly: GCA_004026765.1. Classification (NCBI taxonomy): domain Eukaryota; kingdom Metazoa; phylum Chordata; class Mammalia; order Chiroptera; family Phyllostomidae; genus Micronycteris; species Micronycteris hirsuta. Next base: position 3,543 of record PVJI01023984.1, read on the forward strand.
GAAGCATGTGTGTGTGTATGTGTGTATTTACTCCAAAACGCCAAGTGTATTACTTTGCATCACAATGAAAAGTTTGATGGCCACTGTCCTCCATGTGATTCTTAACTTCCCGTGGACTGGAAGCTGCAACCCTCACGTGGATTTCTGCTTTCAGCTTCCATCACACTGGCAGTCAGAACCACCCAACTTCCTCTCTCATTCTTCCGGATGGTGGAATCCGGCTAGAATAAGTGGCCCCTCTGGGCTCAAAAGGGCAGCGTCCTCCCTGAGGCCCTCTAGATGGGCGGGCAGTTCTGCCCACTGTACTGCACGCAGCCCCAGAGTGCTCCTTCTCCCTCCCGGAGGCAGAGTTGTTGCAGAATGACCTTACAGCACAAGTTGGCACTGAGGCCACATCTGGCCTGGAGATAGGTTTTGTTTGCTTTATACAGTGCTTTTAAATTGTTTTCAGTGACTTGCTTTTAATTACCAATCACTAAATTCCTCCAAAAATGCAAATTCAGGTCTGTTCTTGAGCTTCGGTGCTCCCCAGCCTGCAGAGAGCCCACTGAAGCCCTTCCGGTGACTGGGCGCCTGCTCGCCAGTCTGCCACAGCCTCCTGGTCCCTGCCCCCGTGCTTCACTTATTTCTGTGACTTGTCTAGACTCCTGGAGGTTGCCTCTGTCACTCTTGCCCTACAAAATGGCATGGGTGGAGGTGGACTGGAGGTGGATTGCTGATAAAAGAATTGCTGCCCTGGCAGCTGTGACTCAGTGAGTAGAGCACTGGCCTGTGAATTGGAAGGTCGCCAGTTTGATTCCCAGTCAGGACACATGCCTGGGTTGTAGGCCAGGGCCCTGGTTGGGGGCATGTGAGAGGCAGGCAACTGATGTTTTTCTTGCACATCGATGTTTCTCTCCCTCTCTCTATCCCCCCTTCCCTTCTCTCTGAAAATAAATAAATAAGAATTGCTGTTTTTTCCCCTTAACTAAAGGGAAGCCTGGAGGGGATCATTGTATTTGGTACCTATCAGGACTCAGGGCCTCAGGGTAATTGTTTGTTTGTTAGTTTTTTTCATATTTTACCTTTACGAACGCCTCCAGTCTGCACTGGGAGTCACCGAGGATCAGTGTGATGACAGACAGTGCATACAAGGCCATCACTGTTGCCTGTCGTGAAAAGTCCTTCACTGGTTTCATTTACTACCATGTGTGCGTAGTGGAATATATTTAATGACCTGGAAAGGTATTAACAGTGTATTATTATTACATGAGAAAAACAAGTTGCAGGCAGTGGCTGTTATTCGATCCCATTTTCATGTAGAACGTGGTCTCTTAGAACAGGGGTCAGGATACTGTCCTTTTCTTGTAAAGAGCCGGCAGCGAGTCCTTGTGGCTTTGTGGGCCATAGTCTCTGTCACAGCTTCTCAGCTCTGCCGTTGTCGCCGGAGCACGGGGACAACCAGGGAGCAAGCGTGCCTGCGCTCCCGTAAAGCTTCATAAAAACGGGCATTCGGTCTGCTACTCACCTTGTCAAGTTCTTTAGGGTATCTGAGGACCCACATCTTGAGTGTCTGATGTTTAGGGACATGCACGTCACCTGAAAAAGGAAAAGGGAGCAACAAGGAGCATGTCCAAAGGTCACCGCGGTTCTGCGGCTCTGTGTTCCCTCACGGTGAAGACCCTCCTCCGACGGCGGGTCTCACAGCCTTGTCTCTGTCTGTCTGCCGCAGGGCCCGGATCTCAGCACGCTTTCACCAGCAGTCATCTTTAAATCGATGTTCCAGAGTTCAGACGACGCGGCAATTCAGGAAGATCCTCAGCAAACAGGTTTGTGATGCAGACTCTCCTTCAGCCCAGATCCCAGCCCTGGGAGAGGGGACTCACACTGCTCACACCCTGGGTGACAGGCGTGATGGACCCTCTCAGTCCCTTTGAATGAAGGGACTTTCACTGAGCCACTGGAAAAGTAAGGGCCCTTTCCCCTGCTTCCGTCAACAAGGGTTTACTTGACCCTCAAAAAAGAGGGTCTCCTGTTTTGAAAGCTCCTGTTGGCTTTAAAAAATGAGAGGAACTATGAGCTCTTTTTCCGATGGGACACCTGTTCGTGAGTGGGCGGGGGCCAGAGGCTTAGCTGTCCGATGCAGAGACCACACTGTCTGAGTGAGGGTCCGTCTCTGAAGCGTCACAGCAGTCAAAGGTGCGCCCCGGCTGTGCCAGAAAAGGGTGTCTAGCCCCATTTCTAGAAAAGCCTTAAGACATATTTCTTTATGCTAAGACCTGTGCCAGGTCCTCACGTTTAGAAAGCGAGGTTGACCGCGAAGCAAGGTTTTGGACCAGAGGCGTCATTAAATGAAAAGCAGAAAGCCAGCCTGCTGGCAGTGAGGGACTCTTGCTCCGACAGACTTCAGCTGTCTCTGATTGATTCCATAGTGATGTGTTTTTGTGGCTCCTGTGAGGCTTGGGATATGTATATATATTTCTATTTCTTTTTCTCGCCAGCTGCCTTGATTGAAAGTTTTAATGGTGATGCAGAGTCAGTCAGTGATGTTCCGCCATCCACAGGAAATTCAGCATCTTTATCTCTTCCGCTTGTACTGCAGCCTGGCATCTCCGAGCCACCCCAGCCTCTGCTACCAGCCTCCGCACCGCCCGCTCCTCCGCCTGCTCCCTCCCTGGGAACTGGTTCCCAGCAAGCTGCATTTGGCAACCCCCCTGCTCTCTTACAACCTCCAGAAGTGCCTGTTCCCCACAGCACGCAGTTTGCTGCTAATCATCAAGAGTTTCTTCCGCACCCCCGGGCACCGCAGCCCATCGTGCCGGGACTTTCTGTTGTTGCTGGGGCTCCTGCGCCAGCAGCGGCAGTGACGTCAGCCGTGGCAGCACCGCCCCAACCACAAAGTACTACTGAGCCCCTGCCAGCCATGGTCCAGACTCTGCCCCTGGGTGCCAACTCTGTCCTAACTAATAACCCCACCATCACCATCACCCCGACTCCCAGCACAGCCATCCTGCAGTCCAGCCTCGTCGTGGGAGAACAGAACTTACAGTGGATCTTAAATGGTGCCACCAGTTCGCCGCAAAACCAAGAACAAATGGTAAGTATTGTGTATGAGCAGATCCAGTGGGGTGAAGTGTTTTTACACAGGTGATGTGTTCGGAGGCTTTTACTTCAAAAGGGAAAATGGCTGTCTTATCTGACCTGAAACATGGAATCGTATGTCTTAGTCGTTTTCCCCAGAATCGGTGGTATAAGTCCGGGGAACGCTGTGGCCGATACAACAGGGAGGCAGAGAAACAGTCTTCACGTTTCCCCAGCAGTAGACACTTAAACAGATATTCCACCTGCCGTCTAACCCCGTCTTCCAGGACAGGAGAGAAGTCAACAACTCCAGAGGCCCTGGGACGTTTCAGGAAAGCAGGTTCAGTGTCCAAGGCGGAGTCACGCTGGTGGGAGGGACCGATGTGACCCCATCACGTGGTCAAGTCAGGGAAATAATTTGTGCTGCCAGAGCCCACTTAGAGCCATTTTCTACAAAAGTGTTTGGTCTCGATGATAAGGGAATGACTTGCTCGTTTGATTAAACATATCTTGGGAGCCTGGTGTTTACCAGATGCCATGTGGATACTCTAGAGGATACTGAAAAGGGGAAACCATGATCTCTTTTTCATAAAAGTTTAACATTCTAGTTAAAGAGGCTAAAATGCTTAAAAGAAAGCGTTACCAGCCCTAGCTGGTGTGGCTCAGGTGGATTGAGTGCTGCCCTGTGAACCAAAGGGTCACCGGTTCGATTCCCAGTCAGGACACATGCCTGGGTTGCGGGCCAGGTCCTTGGTAGGGGACGCACAGAAGGCAACCACACACTGAGGTTTCTGCCCCTCTCTTTCTCCCTCCCTTCCCCTCTCTAAAAATAAATAAAAAAAATCTTTTCTTGGAAAAAGTGCTACCTGTAGGTAAAGTGCCAAATAATAATGAAAATGGTAATGGAAAAAATAATAGCTATGAAATATTGAGCCCTTACTATGTATAAGTAAGGGCTTACTCTGCTAACAAAACACTTTTTTAAACTGAATATCTAATTTGTAAGTCATTACTCTATGTACATTATTTTTAAGTTACATTTTTTTATTTTATTGAACAGGTAGTTGAGAGAATTCGCACACACACTGTTCCTCTTCCTCCTCCCCATTTCCCCTATTAACATCTTGCATCAGTGAGGTACATTTGTTATAATTGGTTAATCAGTATTGATACATTGTTTTTAACTAAAGGCCATGGTTTATATTTGGGTTCGTTCTCCGGCGGTACCTGACAAATGCATAGCGTCATGTGTCTACTGTCACATCCAGGATACTTGAACCGCCCTAAAAATCCAGTTTCACCTGTCCATCCCTTTTCCCTCTCCCCTAGCAACTGCTGATCTTTTGACGGTTTCTGTATGTCTGTATCTTTAAATGCCACCCACTGTGCAACTAAGCACTTTTTAATGCATTACAGCAATTCTAGGAGGTAGGTATGATTTCACCAATGGCAAGCGGGGGCCCAGTTAAGTGACTAGCCCAAGATCACACAACTCATAAGTGGCAAAGCTGGGGTCTGAGCACAGGCCGGTCCCAGAGCCTGTGCCCTTGACCGGTACATCACTTGCTTGATGAGGGCTTCAGATACTGAGGGCTTGTTGGCCAGCCACTCCGGCCGGGTGAACCTTGGGGTGTGAATAGGAATTGAAACACCGGGTAAGAGAATGTCTGGGCAGATGTGTGGTGGATGCTTTCAAACAAACCGTTTAGGGCTAAATAGTGCCCGCACTCAAATTCCACAAGCAGGGTGTCGGCCACCTCGGGGCAACCCAGTGCCATTTTCAGAAGGCCAGAGTCTCGGGAAAGGTCCTCTCAGGGATGAGACCCAGTCTGCCTCCGTGTCGTCTGACCCTTTGTTCTGAGTCTTCCCTGAGGAGCTGCATGGAACAGGTGTCGTCTCCCCGTTCCCACAAAGTTTTCATGTATTTAAATATGGGCCTGATTTTTCCATCATTGTTTTGTGGTGTCATCTTCTGTAACTTCGCCAGAAGCTTTCCTGTTCCTCCTAGACTTCCTTTTTTTTTTTTCTTAAAGAGATAGAAAACAAAGCCTTTTTAAGATAAGACTTGAAGAAAGTAGAAACTCTATAGCTGATTTAATAGGAAGTGCATTAAAGTGATCAGGCTGATTTCTGGGCACGACTTTATTGTCCTACTTAGTAATAATATTCAGTGTAAGGAGCTACTGTTTGCTGAAGGCTCACCACGTATCAAGGACTCTCCACATGCATCCTCTCATTTCACCTTCTCAGGGCTCTTTTGGGAGGTTCTTTGGTTATCATTCCCACTTTTACAAATGGGGAAGGAAACTGAGATGCTAAGAGGTTCAAGCACTTGCCTGACCTTAACAGCTAATAAGGGGTTGAATTAGGACTTGAATCAGGTGGCAGAGTCCCAGGTCCACCCTCGAGACACTACGCTGTGCTCAGGGCCTTTGCCAGGGCCATTCTGCCTGTGAGAGGGAGTCTGAGCCTGTCCTTAGCGTGCAGCTTAATCCTTGGGGGTGGGGGCAGAACTTTCCAGCCTCATAGAAATACTGGGGAATGGCGGAGGGCTTGGAGGAGAAGCCAGCCCTGGACTTCCCTCTGAGAAGATTATCAGCTTGGGAAAAGCAACCTCGGAGGAGCCTTCGGGCACACGGAACCACTGGAGTAGGCAGCTGGAGATAGCCAAGTAGTGGGGGACAAAACTGGCGCCATTGTCTGCACTGAATGTCAAGCAGTGGGTTGACCTCATGTCAGAGCACAAACAAAACATCACTCTGTGCAAAAATCCCTCAACACTGAGGGTTTTCTGTCCTCTTGGATGACCATTATAACTGGGGAGGCTTCAGGTCCTTGGAGATCTGCCATATATATTTTAAAATTTAATTTATTGGGTGACAGATCTGCCATATGTGAGTGGCCATAAATGTGATTTTTTTTCCAGCAGCAAGCATCGAAAGTTGAGAAGGTGTTCTTTACCACTGCGGTCCCGGTAGCCAGCAGCACAGGTGCGTACTTCCGTGTGAGCTTCGAAAGAAAGCCGACTCTCTGGGCCCCTCGAGGCGCGGTTAGTTGTTGCTTTGCCCCCGGTTTTAAAACTTTAAAATCAAGTTTGTCACAAACAGCAAATTGTATTGTTTATTCATTAGAGTATTTCATATCCTCATAAATCTTGGAGGTTAGTGCACTAATGACAAAAATACCACGTTTAACGTTTTTTAACTAGTAAGAGTTCTTTCCCTTTCAGATACAGCTTTTAAATGTAGCCAGAGAAAAGGTTTGAATCACAGTTAGTGCTAAAGAGGGCGGTTGTTAATTCACTGGACTCTTTTCTAATTACAGGGATGAAGAAATAGCATCTGGGTCAGTGACTAGGTAGAGCTAAAAGGTCTTCTTTTTTTCCGAACTCTTTATTTTATAGATGAAGAAACTGGGGCCCTGAAAGATTAAATGAGTCCCCCAGAGTCACAGATGAGCTTGTGGCAGAGCCACAGCACTAGTTCTCAGGCCTCATGACTCCCACTCTGTCCTCCTGCCCCTCGGTCTCTAGTTCTCTCCAGACATGCGTAGCCTGTCTGAGTTCACACAGAGGGTGTGCACGCAAGGCTGGTTGTGTCACAGGAGGTTACGGACACCTGCTGAGTGTCCGTGCTGGGGCCATGTAGATGAGTGAGACGTGCGGGAGGAGCTCAGAGCCTCTCGGGACTGAACAAGGTTTGTACAGTGTGGACAGAGGGGGCGGGGCAACCCCCAGCTCTGCGCATTACGCAAGGCCGCTGCCCCCCTGATGGCCCTGGGTGTCAGCCTGCTGGTAACGTTGCCTGGAAGCATCAGGAGAGGAGGGGGCGAGCTGGGTCTTCAGCGGTAAGAAGACCATGTCAGGAAAAGGGGGATGTGTCCGCTGTGGCTGGCAGCGAGGCTGGAACTACAGGGTGCATCTAGATGGTGCATGTGGCTTTCTAAGGAAGAGAGAGTTGGTCTTGGTGCGTGGCATCCATCCTTTGCATCGTTCCCGCCTCCACGGCACTCAGCTCTCACCGGGCCTAGACCCCCGGTGCCCTGCAGCCACGTGAAGAGCAGTATCTCTCACCTCTCTCGCAGGGAGCTCTGTCCAGCAGATCGGCCTCAGTGTCCCTGTCATCATCATCAAGCAAGAGGAGGCGTGTCAGTGTCAGTGTGCGTGCCGGGACTCTGCCAAGGAGCGCGCGGCTGGCAGGAGAAAGGGCTGCTCTTCCCCACCCCCTCCAGGGCCGAGCCCCCAGCCTCCCGATGGGCCCGGCCTGAAGCTACCGCCGCAGACTTTTTCCGCACCCTCGGTCCCCCTGTCATCGTCCTCTGCCGTACCCTCTTCCTGTGAGCAAAGCAGACAAGCAGAGACTCCTCCAGACCCTCAGACAGAAACGTTAAGTGCCATGGATGTGTCAGAATTCCTGTCCCTCCAGAGCCTGGACACACCGTCCAATCTGATTCCCATTGAAGCACTACTGCAGGGGGAGGAGGAGCTGGGCCTGACCGGCAGCTTCTCCAAGTGAAAGGGCCCGTGTGCTTCCCCCGGGAAGAGGGCCAGCAGGAGGCGTCCATGAGGTGTGATGCCTGCCATCTTGAAATCAGCAATTTGAAGGATGAAGAAATCTACTATTTGAAAGCCTCACCTTTCAGATAGATGTATTTTCTTTATTCATATCCCAGGAGCATCCATTTTAAGGAACTGATCTTTGGGGGAAAAAAAACCAACAAAAAAAAAAGCTAAGTTATAAATGAACTGTTTGGCTGCACTGTATGTCACTTTTGCTTATTGTCATGTGAACTTGGAAATTAAGGTTACTTGTATGCATAAAAATTCTAAATGAAAGGGTGTGGTTTCCATCAATCTGATGTTGCCCATCACTTGCACTGGGGCCTTGTGGATTGGGCAGTGGAATTCAGTGTGTCTAGTGTGGCTCCTCCCTGTGCATCTTCTGAGTCTGAGGCTGAAGCTTGCTGGAAAGCCAGACCCTCACTCCATCAGAGAGGGGAGTGGCAGAGTGGGCCAGACCGCTGTGAGTCAGCGGGAGCTGGGCGAGATGGTTGTGTTTGCACTTGGTGTCGGTGGGACTTGGAGTGAGTGTGGCAGGGCCTCCCGCATCCAGCTGCAGCGCCAGTGGGCAGCTAAAAGCCTGGGCCAGAACCGTGGGGGTGATCTGGTTCCGCAGGGGCCCCAGGCGAGCTGTTTGCTCTCCGTCGGTGTGTGCAGAGCAGGCTCCAGCAGCCTGGTCACAGCCTTTGCCTGCCTGGTGTTTTCGGTCAGTTGGTGGCCATCACAGTGAGTTTTTCTGGAGAAACATCCCTGTTTTGTCCCAGAGTGGGCATGTGGGCTTATGGCCAACTGTTGGTCGGTGCTCCGCCTTCCTTTAATGGCATTTTTCTTTCTCAGAGCAGAAGAGCTGCATTTTGCTTATCAGAAGGTATAGCTTTAAGGGAGGTTTTTTAAAAGTGGGATGTAATTGGCAGGCCAGGTATCCTGGTTCCAGGTTCTAGCCAGGCTTTTGGTTGCCCCTCCCATCTCAGCCCCTCACCCCTCTGGATTTTGCATACAACCTAGTACAGTGCAAAGAAGGATGTGACTTGCTCAGCTTAGTCATAAGATTTCTAAACAAAAACAAAAACCACAAAACGATGATCTTCTACTCAGGGTAAAACAGAAAATTCCCCTTCCACCAAAAAGCCTGAAATGTTGCAATAAGTTATCTCATTTGGAATGTTTGATTAAGTTGTGTTATATTTAGGAAAGAAGAATTGTTTTTTGATTTGTGTATAGAATTACATCCATCTGTCTGCCTTTGGCTCCAAGTCCTTGCCTCTAAACATAAAACCTAAAATACCATCCACGCTAAAATGGAAAGTTACTCTCAGCTGGCTTTATTAATGTAACCGTGAGTGCTCCAAGTGCGCTGGGCTCAGCGGCTGGGCACGGCCCAGGGTCTCCACGAGACCTCCTCCTCCTCCTCCCTGCCCAGAGAGAGCAGCCCGGTTCCACAGACAGGGCAACGATGTCAGGTGGAAGTAGCCGTGATTTTGCCTTCCTTTTCCACTCCCTAATGTAAAGAGATCTGCATTTGTCACTCTCCTGTACTCTGAGCCATTACTCAGGGCCAGCCAAGGCAGTATCCAGAGCAGATCACTTTGGGAACCAGAAGCTCTGCCTTTAACAGAATGTCAGGGCTAGGGCTCGTGGTGGTGAGCATCATCACTGCCATGAGGAGAAATGGGTTTCACCCACACGCAGCTGGTCGTTTCTCATTCCAGGAGTCTAGGCAGGAGAACTGGTTTCCTTTTGACCTTCTGCACTCCGCTCCCCACAAGGCTGGTGGGTTCTGGTGACCATTGACCTCAGCAGAAATTGATAAGGCAGGAGGAATCTTCTGTTAGCACAGCGGGTTTGCCCAGGAAAGCTAACTGCCGAGCATGGCTTGTCCTTGGCTGTCTCTGGACCTTGAACCCATAGGAATCTTTGAGGTCAGGACCCTTGCAATTTTTCTCTACCTCTTCTGAGAGCGAGCAGCACAATGGGATCCCAAAGGTATGTGGGAGGAGGGCAGGAATGACATTCTACGTACCTAGAGTCACCTGGGACTCAGTTCCCGGGGAGCTGAGGTGGGAATCCGGAGTCTGGGGAAAGCCACTGGAAGTGTCGGTGGTTTAAGTGTTGCTTCTTTCTCAGTTAGCCAGGGCTGTGCTACCGCACTGAGCCTGCCCAGGGCAGTGGCTTTTCCACTCTCCAAAGACTGGGGCTGATGAAGAAGCACCTTAAAACAGTGTTGAGGCTGACAGATCTTTCCAGTTGAAGTGTCTGCCTTTTGAGGGTGACTGGAGATTACAAGGGGAACTATCAAATCCAATTAGCTTTTGAAAAATCAGTATGCTTAAAATGTTAGTGAGTGGTTGTAAAGCGTAGGTTTATTCCATAGGGTAGACCGTCTTTCCTTCCTCTTCCAGCACTCTCTCCCCACACCGCCATCTATAGGCCTGGCCTTTAATATCAATGACCTTGGAGAAGAGCTGGCAGCTGGCTAAAGGGGAGCCGGACGGAGCCTTCCCGGAGAGTGTGGTTTTCTAAACCCCGGAAGGAACCTAGGGTGAACTCAGGGAAGGCCTGCGGACTTCTCGCAGGTGGGACCAAGCCCTTCTTCTTCCCGTGGTAACCGAAACCGTTTTCACCCTGTAGATGTATGTTCTGGTTCCCACTAGCTCTCCAGTTCTCCTCCTTTACAGGGTGCCAGGCAGCATCAGGAATTGGAGTTCATGGGCTCGGTGGGTGGTAGGAAACTCTGGCTGGCAACGCCAAACTGCCTTAGTGAATTTGGCCCTTCCCAGGCAAGGGGGTGGGGCACTGAGGGAAAGTGGCCCTACCTTTCCCAGCAGGGTCCGGTCAACCTCATGAAGGCAGCACGTTTGGTGACAGGAGTTTGTGTCATTTATTGAATTCCCTGCGCCTCCCGCTCCCTTCCACCCCATTCTTTCAGAAGGAGATCATGGTACAAAGCCTAGGAGGGGCCTTAGTGTGTGGAGACCTCTCTGGGTAGAAGCGAGGGCCTTCTCCACCTCTGGGAGCCAGGAGCTTGGAGAGTGTGCCCTCTGTCAAGGCAGTGGACCGATGGGGGTGACGGGCGGGGGGTGGTTCCTGAGAGACTATGTTATAATGCTGAATGTGTCCAGAGGGACGAGTTTGCAGAACCTCATATTGGTATATTAAAGAAATAATAAAATAAAAAGCACTTTAGGTTATTTTATCTTTAACCCAATTGCTGCAATTTTTTTTGTGTGTGTATATATATATATATACACGTTTCTTTCACAAAGTTTTATTTTTTGCTCAGAATAAAAAGTTAAATTGAGGTGTGAAAAGAAAAGCACTTAACTTGGTGCAATATGTGTAGCTTGACGGTCGTTGTCCCATGTGGCCCTGGCCTGGCCGCCTTTTCTGCTCCACCAGCCCTGTCCGGGAGGCTGTCTAAAGGGAAACACTATTATGCATTCTCAGCAACTGGTCAATCTATGCAAGCCTTCCCTGTGTGCCCGAGGGCGCCCCCTCAGGCTCTCTGCAGAACTGCTCTGGGTCCTGTTGCACCACTTCTTGCACCCTCGTCATCTTCCCCCTTCACCATTGCAGAATGATGCCTGAAAGGAAGGAACGGATCGTTCCTACGTAGAAACCTGGCACCTTCTAGACTTTTATATTTGTAATCACGTCCATTGTCCTTAATCTTAAAGACGTCTCCAGAGTCACAGAAACCATTGATTTGTGAAACTGCAACAGTATTGCTACAAAGACTTCACAATGTTCCTGCTTCACCAATCAGAAATATGTGTAGGGAGGTGTTAGTGCTGGGGCGGGGACAGGAGCATTTCCATACTGCTCCCAGACTGCCCTTGTTGGCTCTCTAAGCAAATAGGCCTCCAGCCTTCATTAAATCCAATAAACAAAGCTGTTAATAATTTGCTTTACCAGCCTTCTTCCTTCCCCCACTCCTCTGTTGTTTCCCCTCCCACCCCATTTTATCTTCATTCTCAGGCTACAATAGAGAAGTTTTAATATACACTTCAGCCAAAGCAGAAAGATTTTCAGAGATCCAATAAGCACGTGATTCTGCTGTGACATAGGTCGGAATTGTTCATTCCTTAATATTAGGGAGGGGAGAGGCAACAAAACTAAATTATGCATATTTCTGATTGGTAATCAGCTCAGCCCGTTTCCTCGTGGATAGTTTTAGGGGAGAGGGAATAGGGTCCCTTGTTTCTCCCCACGCCCTTTGGGGAAGCTGATGACCACTGTTGGGGCATTTCTCACTGTTACTCCTGTTCAGGGGAGAGCTTCTCAGTCTGCACTGAAAATGCAAACTAAACTGGATCTCTATGTCAGTGTGTACACAGTCCAAGCTTTTTTACTGGATGCGAAGTTTAAACCACACAGCGCCCTTTTGGTGGTGTGTCTGTTGGGCCAAAAATTGGGTGATAACGTAGTGTCACTTTCTCAGCTCAATGCAGTTTCTACTCCTTTTCTTACGGGAAAGTTTTTCATAAAACCTTTTTGCACCAAAACCCAGGGGTGTTTTTTGTAATATCGTTATCCTCGTAGTGGTGCCAAGTCAGAGGCCTCTCTTGCCCTCTCCCGTGTCCTCAGGCCTCCCCTAGGGTGATGTTCGACCCAACTGTCCAGTCCTTTGTTGTGTTTTGGTGAATGTGGGGGTGAGGGGCAGAGTTTGAGGTGGTTGTTTCCTTTCCCTGTGAACTCCTAGTACCTGTTTGGGGAAGGTGGCTGGAGACACGGTTTATGAATCTCTGGCTCAGATCTTCCGGCCAGGAAAGTCAAGACCTGCGCCAGCCTCTTTGTTTTGACACACACTAGTCATTAGCCGGAGGTCTTGGTGACAGTTCTTTCAATCCCAGATCGTTTTATTTGGATTATGTAAAGCCTATCAAATTCATTTAAGTGTGAAACATGGGAACAACGGACTTCCATTGAGCGATATGAAAACGTTACAGGTTCAGTACTTCCAAAGGAAGAAAACTCCAAACCCAAAAGAGTAAATATGAATTTGTATTTTTGAAGAATGTGAAATAATGGTGTTTGCTTAATTGCTCATTTTGTATAAACTTAATATTGTACTTTAAAATATCTGCTAAGAAGTGAAAATTTAACTTTTTGGAATTTAAAAAGCAATATTAAATACTAATGAAATCCTAATTAAATGCTTATTTAAATCTGGTAGTTATCCGTGGTATTTCTTCCCAACCCTACCGGCCGTTGACAGTGATCATCTACCTCCCCCTCCCCAGCCCTCAGAGTCTTACAGAGGGGACCGAAAGGAAAGGTCCGTCACCACGATAGTCCGCAGGTTTCCTTTTAATCAAGGCTCTGCTAAAAATGTTTTGTGGAGGTAGGAGCCCCCAAAGCATGAAATGGACACGTAACACCACCTGGATCCCCCAAAGCAGGCCCCACCGCTCTGGAGAGCACTGCTGGGCTGCCCAAATCCGGGTAACCAAACTGGGTATTCCTTGGCTACATTTCAAAGCTCAGCGCTGCCTTCAGCCAGGATGAAGTGGGAGTGAACCCAGCTGCTAGCGGAGCTGCCACCCCAGGCTGAGGGCCAAGTTCCAGCCACTGCCAGTGAGGACTGGCCCCCTTATTGAAGGCAGTTGTTCAGAGTCCAGCCACCAGCCCCGAAGAGGGAAAGAACTCAGGGCCACCGGCTCGGGGACGGTCAGGGCTCCGCAGCTCCATCGCCAGCATCCTTTGGAAAGCCGCCTCTGGTGGAGACAGCTGGCTGGGAGGGCGCTCCGGGTTTGGCTGTGACGTTCTGGTTCGAACAGAAAGGAAAAGAGTGAGGCTGGGAGGAAAGGCCTTGGATTAGGCCCCGCAAGGATATGGCCACTTGGCATTTGGACAGCACTGAACTTTTTCAGAGCCTCTCACCCAGATAAAAGGTGGGAAGTAAAGCGGTGGGGACACTTTCACCCATCAGGGGAAGCTAGGGTTTAGCACAGTCCCCACCTCCCAGGCCCAGCCCGGGGTGGGCACTGACCCCGCCACCAGCCGGCTCCGGGCGCCGACGGCCCAGCTGCCGCAGCATCTCCTCGCAGGCGGCGATGGTGTCCAGAAGCTGCCGCTGTCGCTGCTCCACCGCGTCCAGCAGCTGCTGGGCGCGCTCATCCCGGGGCGGCTGCGGGGGTGGCCTCCCACCGAGCCCCAGCCCCGCCTTCCCACGGTCCACGCCGGCAGCCTCCCTGCCCGGGAGAGAGCGAGAGACACAGTCAGGGCCGGCGCTGGCGCGGGGTCCGAGCCCATTCCCCCCGCCCCGACGGGCCCCCTCTCACCCCCGTGACCAGTCTGAGCCGGGGCCCCATTCCATCTCCGCCTGCGCGGCCCGACCACCGCCCCCCTTTCAGCCGCCCCCCCTCCCCAGCGCTGCGCTAAGGCTCCGCAAAGCTGCGCCCCGCCCCGTCCCCACCGTTCTCCTTCAATCCTCCTGGGGGTCGTGGTCCCTTTAAGCTGCCCGGCGTGGAGGTGGGGCCGAGCCTCCCGGACCGGAAGCTGACTGGGCGCGTCACTTCCTCCAGGAAGCGGGCCTGGGCGGATGTCTCCGGCGCGTCCGTGCAAGGGGCTCAGGGCCGCGGTGGCTGCCAGCGTGGGGTTGAGCGAGGGGCCGGCGGGCTCCGTTCGGAGCGGCCGCCTTCTCCGCCCTCCGAGTCCCGCTCGGGAGGTGCCAGGGGCCCGGCTGTTGCGGCTCCCGGGGAGCGGGGCTGTGCGGGCCGCAAGCCCGGAGCGCGCCGGTTGGACCGAGGCGCTGCGGGCTGCCGTGGCCGAGCTGCGCGCCGGCGCCGTGGTGGCCGTCCCCACCGATACGCTGTACGGCCTGGCCTGCTCGGCGAGCTGCTCCGCAGCACTGGGCGCTGTGTACCGCCTCAAGGGCCGCAGTGAGGCCAAGCCGCTGGCCGTGTGCCTGGGCCGCGTGGCCGACGTCTACAGGTAAGGCCTCCCCGACCCGGCCCCGCTGGGGGCGGCACCGCGGGAGGGGCTTCCGGTGACAGGCTTGGGAGACTGAGGCGCAGAGAGCGGGAGGGGCTTGTCCAGGCTCACCCAGGAATCCGGAACTAGAAATGTGTCTGGAGCACTTAACGTCCGCCAGGCCCTCAACGAGATGCAGGGACGCAACGTTGAACGAGGAAGGCAAAGTCCCTATTCTCCTGACGTTTTTGTGATTAATGGTGGGGGGTGGGGGGCGGCATTCCTTGCTTTAAAAGATAAAGGAAACACAGCAGCCTGATTTAGTAGGGAAGGCTTTGAAAAAAATAAAACCCGGAGCGTGGTAGCGGTACAGCTGTTTGTAGCCTCCGAGACCAGAGGCCTGTGGGCTCCAAGCCGGGGGTGCTTCTCTGGCCCAACCTGCCCAAGCTCTTAGGTGAGGAGGGAAGACAAATGGTTTCCATTGTAGTCCCCAGGGTCCCCTTTTCTAGATCTGCCTAAAGTCTGGCCTAGGACCAGCAATGGCCCTTCATTCTTGGATGAGTGTGTGCCCCCTTTGTTTCCCAGGTACTGTCACGTGAGAGTACCTGAGGGGCTCCTGAAAGACCTGTTGCCAGGACCAGTGACCCTGGTGATGGAACGCTCAGAGGGGCTCAATAAGGACCTGAACCCCTTCACTCCTGTGAGTCAGATTTGTCTTTCATGGGGATCCAGGCTGGACCCATTGCCCCGCCCCTTCCACCTTTCTCATGCTCCCCTTTCACCTTCGATTCATAGCTTGTAGGCATCCGGATTCCTGACCATGCTTTCATGCAGGACTTGGCTCAGATGTTTGGGGGACCACTTGCTCTCACCAGCGCTAACCTCAGCTCCCAGGCCAGTTCTCTGAATGTCGAGGTGAGAGTTACCCAGTTCCTCCCACCCCAAAAATGTCACCAGGCCCAGCACAGTTTTCTCTGAGCCAGCAGGGTTGATGGTTTGCTGGAATTGCCGGGCAGAAGAGTCTAGTGGTGGGCAGTCTGCCCATTTGGCAGGGGATGGGGTGGGGGGAATCCAAGAACCTTGGAAAGGTTTCATCACAAAGTTCAAGAAGCGAGGGGGAGGATTGGTGTTTTCTTCTTGTCTTTTCGAAGAGAAACATGATAAATATAATCATTTTCCTCCTTTGTGTGGGGGTTGCAGTTGTTGGAGAAGACAGTTAGGCAATAGTCTTTACCACAGTGCTGTACAGTAAGTTAAGGCTCTGAAATGTGAAATCACTTGTCCCAGGGACTCCTGACCCTGTTCTCTTACCTGTGCCATCAGCCCGGTCACAGAAGGGATTGTCCTTAATCCCGTTTTAGCTGTAGAGCTTAGAACAAATGAGGACACAAAGAAAGTTAACCTGCCACACTGTTTTTTTCTTACTGAACTTAAGTATAGAGCATAGTAAAGTGATGGGGTTTTCCATGCCCAGACGTAGAGAGTGGATTCAGGAGCCTTGGACAGTGAGAGCTCAGTATCCCTTCTTATTTTCAGGCTGTAGGCTTTTACTTGGTCCTGGTGGCCATACTCAAGGCAGTAGAGGAGAGGGTGGCGGGAGGTATTCCTGCCTTTTCAGCAAGCAGCTGACTTACCCGACTGGTATTCACCACCCCCCATCCCAGACTCCCAGGCCTGACTGCCACTGCAGTGTCTTCATCAGGAGTTGGGGCTGGGCGAGGGGGGCGGGCAGTGCTTTGTCTTGCCCAGAAGGGAGCACCCTTCCCACAGCCCAAGGACTGAGTGTTGTCAGCGGCATGCGCTTGGGAAGTACACCCTGTTTTCTTCTCTGTCCCGTGATCCAGAGTTCCGCTGAGATCCTGGGATCAGAGTGCTAGAGCTGGAAGGACCCTTAGGGACCATCTAGTCCAGCTCCCTTACTTTACAGCCCTAGATAAAGTAACTTGAATGTGGTCACACAGAGATTTGGAAAGTCCATGCTAGAGCCCACATGTTTGGGCTCCTACCTAAGATTCCAGTCATTGTACTTATATCTGCACATCAGAAACAATGTGTGGAATTTCCTCTTGGCGCAACAAGATATTCTTCAGTCTGGCCGTGTGTGGCTCAGTGGATTGAGTGCCGGCCTGCTAACCAAAGGGTCACTGGTTCAATTCCCAGTCAGGGCACATTTCTGGGTTGCAGGCCAGGTCCCTAGTAGGGGGTGCAAGAGAGGCAACCACACATTGATATTTGTCTCCCTCTCTTTCTCCCTTCTCCTCTCTCTAAAAATAAGTAAATAAAAAAGATACTCTTCAAGCTCTAGATAGGTGCTACTTGGGTTGCTAATCGGGGGCAGTGGGGGAAGGGGGGCTGCAAACCTCGTAGGAAGTAGCGTCCTAGGTGCTAATGCAGTGTCCTTACTGTAGCCGACCTTAACTACATGAGGCTCCTTCCTCTGCTTGGAGGAGATGCTGTCTGTCTTTGGCCTGTGTACCCTTTTTCTGACTTATGAATCCTGCCTGCAGTATGACGTCATTGCGGAGGCCAGGGGTAGTGTCCATAGTCGTCTTCTCTCCCTTCTTAGGAGTTCCAGGACCTCTGGCCTCAGTTGTCCCTGGTAATTGATGGGGGACCAATTGGGGATGGCCAGAGCCCTGAGTGTCGCCTGGGCTCAACTGTGGTTGACTTGTCCGTGCCTGGAAAGTTTGACATCATTCGTCCAGGCTGGTGAGTCTCTTTCCTGTGGTTTGGGGATAGAATTTAGGGGAGTTTGGAAGATGCAGACAAGGCCTTGACAAAATAAAGGTGGTCACACACTCTTGCCCTGGCAGTGGTGGGGAAGTTTGGAGAAGTGGTGGGTGGAGTGAGACTAAGTTTGCTGGTGTTTGCTGGCTTTTTCAGGATTCGGAAGGATTCATCAAGGTTTGACCATCAGAGTATGGTAACGCCAGAGTTTGAGGTCCCTGATCACCAGACTCTGGTGGGCTTGAGAAGTCAGGCTCTTTAACTGTCCTCCATTCCCTCCTCAGTGCCCTGGAAAGCACCACGGCTGTTCTCCAGCAGAAGTACGGGCTGCTGCCCGCGCACGGATCCTGCATGTGAAACTCGGGAGGCAGGAGGGCCTAGGGACTGATGCTGGACACTGTGTGTCTGTCCGCTGGTGGCTGGCATGGCCTCATTTGCAGAGGCCACTGGGGCTACAGTGTCGCTAGTCTGACGCTTTTAAGGCAGTTTGTATTTCTGAACTTTGTAGACCGGGCCCCGGAAGCTGCTGGTGTAGCCTCACACCTGGGGGAGGGGCTATATTTATTACCTGCAATTTCGTATGTCAGCGAAATGCTGATTAGAGACTTTAAGAACATTCCTAGGATGCTCTTATTCTGATAAGTTTCTTTTTTAAACTTTTTGAAATATAATTTAAATAACATTTGGAATCCAGTGAGAGGTGGTAGCATTTAAGGTCCAAATGAGCTAGAGCTGTTGGTGCTGCTTAAAAGTCCCAAGTGACCAAAGACATGAGCGCTTGTGCTCCTGAAGCGATAACCAGGTTAAGTTCAAGGCTGTCGAGCCACGGGCCAAACGCTGTTTCCACCCAGCCAAGAGCTGGCGATGTGGCGTGCTCTGCTGGCCTGGCGGAGGGTCATCCTTGTGGGCTGATGATGGGAAATCAGCTCGGTTGGCAGGGAGTGAGATTGGGGGGCAGGGGGTATCCAAATTAAAGAGTATTGGGAAATCTCTACTATCTCTTTCAGACATGAAATAAATGATAATGAATTGTACCTGTAATACCTTTATTTAAATCTAGTGTCTACATGTGAATACAGCCTTCATCTGTATTTATATGTATACCAAGCATTAAACATAAGTATTGTTGGGCATTTGAACTTTGTTTTTCTTTAATAGAAAACAATGTTGCTATTAAACGTCTTTGAAAATGGCTTGTTTTTCTTCTTTGAATTCTATCCTCGGGGCAGGATTACTAGGTCAAAGTGTATGAACATTCCTATGGCCCTTGACACAGATCAGCCTTCAAAAGAACCGAGTCACGTTGCCGTGAGCATTGCCATACTTGTAGTATTTTTCATATTGTGTATTTGTGAAATGAGGCTTCAGTGCTACTCCTTCTGTAACTTACTACAGCTCACCATCCAGCCCTTTCTCCTGTCCCTGCTCGCCTTGGTTTCCCCAGCTGCGTCACAAGCAAGGTGAGCAGGCCTCCTCCGTCCCTCGGCGGGGTTTGGTATCGGCCACCTCACTGCAGCTGGGGGTCCTGTGGTACCCAGCAGGCCCACCACTTCCCCTCTGCCTTGCACCTCTGTTCCCAGAATTGGGATCTAGTCTTGAGCCCATAAACTTAATATAGTGGTTTCCAATGTACATTTTTTCAAGTAGATCCTAAGAATCTTGCCAAGAAGGTATCCCAGGGCCTGCTTTTGAGTGTCTGCAACTAGCACATTAGTTTATTTGGAAAGAAGCAATGATTTGTTAAATATTCCCTCTAGAAATTTTGTCTGAACTACTTAACACGTTAAGCGTGGAGCAGATTTTGCTGGGC